>JAVYIG010018479.1:0-19533 GCA_035222895.1 Strongylocentrotus droebachiensis | reverse complement strand
CGCAGAAGACGACCTGAAGGAACCAAATGGTAAGGCATTAATCTACATTTGCCACACTATACCCAGGTGAGGTAAATGTGTACCTGGTAGGAATTGATTCCTTGAAATACTAGAGCACCGTAATGTCTAAAGCCGAGTAATAATTAATTTGTGCGCCTCGGAATAGAATTGTCTAGATAGACGGCGCTATATAAATGCCTATTATTATTATTATTATTAACTGCTGCAAAACGATGTCTGATAAGTAGAGAGTATACATGAAAAACTAGAGCAGTAATGGAGGTAATGTAAGTTTAAGATACTTGTAAATGTTTGTATTAAAACCTTGTCATCATTCATTTCATAGTCGAAATAAAACGTATGGATCTTCGATTGACCATAAGTACCATCCAGTAATTATACTCAGCCTATCAGTAAATTTCACTGGACTCCAAGTGATGCAACTATGAACAAACTTGAAGAAAGTTGCCTTTATTATAAGGTATGAAATAGTAAAGATGTGATTCTGAGTAGATAGACTTACCTGTGATTGAGACAATATTGAGCAACCTTCTCATACTACGAGGACTGAGGTCACTGAACTGTTCATCCGAGGACAGCATCTGTGAGAGATCTTTGGTGGTAGACCGTTGCCTCTGGAGGAGGGGTGCGTTCATGGCATCAGGGCTGCCGTACCTGGGAGGGGAATCCCCTGGGATGGTTGTTACTATCGTCATCTCCGTCTGAACATGAATGATACAGAGTAAATGAAATAGAATCTGAAATTATTGCGCTTCAATTGACCCCCTTTTGTACACTCATGATTCTATTCTACTCTATTTGTTTATTACAGTGTCCAACTAAGACGTGACGAATACACATTTAAATTGTTTAACCATTTTAACCCTTAGAGACTTCAGTGGTAAGCGCTTTATAAGCACCGTTTTTATTGATATTATTATTTTATTATTATTATTATTATTTTATAGAGTTGAACCCATTGACTATTAAAATTCTATCATTACCTTATGCTTGATTATTTATTTGTTTGATTCTATTCATTAAAAAATGGGTTTAACAAAATCTCAGTAAGCATCCAATTTCTTATTTTTTTTGGTAGACTTATCAAATTAAAATCAAGATGCTGTACATCCTCAAACCAGAACAGTTACCATGCTACAAGCCTGAAGATCATCTATACATACAAAAGCCAGACTATATTAATACCAGGCCCCGAGTCAAAATATCAAATGTGTACATTTCCTTATATATATATTAACATTAAGATAATTGTGATGTTTAAAAAATTTACTTTTTAATAGTCGCTTTTTATGTTTAAAAATGTTACAATTACTTTTTAACAATCACTTTAAAAAAAAAGTCACATTATGTAAATAAAGTTGAACCACTGCAATCATTTCATCACAAAACAAGTAATCAGAATAAAATTATATCAAAAAAGTAGTAATTGACTGAGACACACCAAAGTAGATAACTGTTTCATTTTTTCTTTTACCAACGATCCCTACTTCGACAGATGATACACAACAAACAGATGAGAAAAATAATGAGATATTCAGCCAATTAGAAATATCATAATTTGTTCTAAAAGAATTCATCAATCTTTATAAAGTTACTCTTCTTCTTTAAAGAGACTTCTAGAGACCAGAAGAGGAGTAAACATGAAGAATTTCAGGAAAAAATGTTATCCATCTCTGAATAAATGCATTTGCATACATTTATTAAAACATAACTATAATGCCTTCGGTTTGAATATATATACATGTACTAGACATACTTCTTTATTAAAATAATTTTCATTTCGGTTTAATAAATTTGGAGTGGACTAAAAAGATTATTATTATTATTATTATTCAAAGTATAAAACAAAAGACCTATTATAAAGCTTTCCTGGGTAGTGTGGCTACTAAGTTCTCTACTTAATTGTCTTCGGATAAGAAATGTCAAGATTCCTTTATCTCACTTTGTATAAACGTACAAAAAGAATGACAAATGTAGAAACAAATGTGACACTGTTGACATGACAACATTTTTCTCAACAATTATTAAAACTGCAATACAAGATGCACTCTATGGTGTAAACATGTGTAAGCATGCATGCACAAACACATGCAGCAATCAACATGCCTGTATTAGAAAATATTGATAAGAAAACAATTTTGATGAAATCATTTTTATTTTTGTATGTCATTTATGATGGGCTGAATATGTAGTGATAACTCTTGAAAGATAGGCAGACATGGTGGAAGAAAAGACACATGGTGGGTTTAGTTCAGGCTACAGCCAACAAGAACGCCAGCCAATAGGACGGACAATGTAGGTCTTGAGCACCTTCGGACGACTTTTCAGAGGGTTCAGGAGATCAATATCTCTTCATATTTCACAGGCAATCAAAGTAAAGATGAAAAGGGTTTCGGGAACAGTCTATTTATTTTCATAATTTACACAATTTATGAATCATTAGGAAAGGAAATAAAGGATGGAGCTATAATAAACAGGCTTATCAGAATGTAGAAGTATTTCAAATCAATTTAATAATGAGAAAGAAACAGGCAAAATAATCTTCTATTTCTATCAAAGGAGGAGGGTGATGAATCGTGAAAGGGAAAGAAAAATCAGAGATGTGCTCAAGCTGTCAATACATGTACATGAAGATGAGAAGTGGTTCTAGAAGAGGGCTTGGGGGATCAAGCCCCTCCCCCCCCCCCCAAAAAAAAAAAAATATATATATACAAATTCTTGATTACAAATGAATTTAATCTAAGCACAGAAAATGAAAGCAAGAACCCCAAAGGCCCAACAAACAACAAATATATATTTATTCTCTTAGAACTGTGCCTGATGGAGATATTGTACACAGATACATAATAGATTTTCAAAAAAGAGGGAAAAATGAAAATAAATTCCTTGATGCTACATGACCTTCCAACACACTGCAAGCAATTAATACAAAATAAATTTTAATTGAAATGACAAGAATTCTACCCCTTTTCAAATGACAAAATCAACACAATCTCATCAAGTAATGTAAAAATCATACCATTCTATTCTATTCATTGAAAATCCTATATTTCACAATATTTGTTAGGTTCAAAACGAACTTTCATTGTACGGAAACAAAATGATGTTGTAAGGAGACACAGCCACATAAATGTAGCTTCGCAAGGGTCCAAAGTGTGGGGCCAAGGGGGAGCACAAGTCATGGCCCCACTGATGCAAATGAGTGCCCATCATAATGTGGGCACAACTACCAGACTACAGTTAATATCAGAAATAGTTCTAGATAACAAATCTATACAGTGGTTGTAACCTTAGCAATAAAAAGAAACCATCTAATTTGTGATGTTTGATGATTGCTTTACCTGACTGCTATTCAAGAAAGCATCTATATGCTTGTAAGTAAGCAACAGGGGACCAATGGCTTTAAGTCCTCTCTGAGGGACTAAGTAATGAGGATTGAGCCTTTAACACCAAAGGGAACGAGCGCATTGACTTGGTTTCCAACCCGGTACCTCCCGGTTACAAGACCATTGCTCAACCACTGAGCTTCCTTGGTTTGAGAAACTCATTTGTCCATTCAATTAGTAGTTAAAATAGAAATAATTATTCCTATAAAGATGTAGTTATCATACACTGTTAGCAATAAAACTATATAATACTTGAATAGCTTGTGCTCTTGGGGATATCTGTAGACACACTCTAAGTAGTGGAAAGATAAAATACAGATGAATATGAAGATACAGATGATCAGACGGATGATGACATGATTAAATGTTCTGAATATAAAATCAGAATGGAAAATTAATAACTGCAAATCATGAAGACAAATCGCACTGTTATAGAATACAAGATAGATGTATGGAAGGAAAAATATTGAAAGTAAAAGTATACATGATATTTCTGATCATAAAATGAGAATATATATCCCTGACGGTGAAAAATAT
Source organism: Strongylocentrotus droebachiensis (assembly GCA_035222895.1). NCBI lineage: Eukaryota > Metazoa > Echinodermata > Echinoidea > Camarodonta > Strongylocentrotidae > Strongylocentrotus > Strongylocentrotus droebachiensis. Next base: position 15,589 of record JAVYIG010018479.1, on the reverse strand, counting down.
AAGGGACAGGTCTTGTTTGACAGTAAAACTGAACTTAAATATGATGTGATATCATACGACAAGAGATTAGTGAGTAGTTAAATGATACAGAACTGTGCATTGGTAAGGTATCAGTGAAATGGGTCGATTATCATAATTATTATTATCATTAGTGAGGGGGGGGGGGGAGCGCTGAACCATGCCATGCTATGGATAAGTCTTGAATCTCATGCGTTTTAGAAGAGAAACGGCAGCAACGGAAAACGGCATCAGAAAGGGGTCGTAAACCAGAACTGCAAATATATACATGATGCCAACATCATAATATTTGGGGAAGGGCGTGGTGAGGGGGTGAGTGAGGGGGCAGGGGGGCAGCCGAACTGTTACGATGCAATCACAAGAAAAAAGCTGCACGCCAAGAAACCAAATTGAGCAACCAAAATGCCATGATACAACTCAGCCCATTTGTAAAAATTAGAATATCGGGCATTCCAGTGATCGATGCATATAAGTTTTTTTTCTTTTTTTTTTTCAAATCGGTTTACCCCTTTGGTTTTAAGTAGCCGTGTCTTCCGATCAGAGGGGCTTGGCGTGGAATCGTTTTCAGGCAGTTCGGGTATACTGGGGAGGGTTAACGCAGGAGCCCACCGTGTCATCTATGGTAGGCATTAACAACAAAAATCAAACCAACGTGGCAGAGATAGATGGGGTGTGGGGGGAAAAAAGCACAGGAAAAACAGTCAGTTAAATCTTGCTTATATAGTGCAAAACAGTTTTCCACGTTTTATATAATAATTGGAGTAGGGCCAAGCATGGGATATTTAGTTGGGCAATGGTATGTAAGTATATCATACTGTAGTCCACGTATATGTGGAGGAATAAGAGGACAGGAACAATCAAAGGCTATATGATAGTAAGTTCCCTCTTTATAGCAATATTAAATGTGTGTCTTATAAGGAACAACTGTATATAACATACTTAATAGGTATGAAAATATGGGAAGGGGAAATCATTTTAACCATTCTCTAACTTGTGATTAACTAGACCTTTATTAATAAAAGAAAAAGATCTTCATTTACTCTTCTAGCTTTCCCATAACTTTCCACAATATTTTTCGGACAGAAGACATTCCGAGTCAAAACTATCGCAAATCAAATCAAATTATCCATTGGCAAAAAATATATGGTGTATGAAACCTGACAAAGTCGAAATCCTAGTGCACAAATAAGGATATTTGCCCCTCTCTGCAACAGCTACTAGTTTTAATAACTTGCTATTCTCTCATGCATTTGCCAGCATGAAAATATAATCTCTAGGATTGTGATGAAAAACACTGATTACTTCTCAGATTAGAACGATGGAGTAGTATGGTAGAATGAGGGCGTGTTATTCTATAAATAGGGGTTCATCCAAATTCTATTTAAAGGGCTATCTATACATGGCATCCATATTGGGGGCAACACTCTGTTCTCTGTTAGTGTGATGATATTTGCGTAAACACAAAGGGTTTTGGACAATAACAGGGATTCTTTAGATAACGAAGAAGGAGCAGGAGTATGAACATCGATAGCTTTGCCATTTCTAAGTTTGCAAAAATAAAGAATTACACTCCATTCAAGCATCTAATATACAGAGTGTAGTTGATCAGGTTTTATATTTACGCTTACTGTAATTTGAGAGGATAAACTGTACCTCTGCTATTATAAAGTAACATTATTTTGTCAAAACTACATTAAGTACATGTATCAACTACATGTACATAATTCCTGCTCAAGTTCATGTACAATCTGCTCCGGTTATATTACGCATGAAAAAGTTCTTGGAAAGAGTTGTAAGTCTAGCACATATATACTAAATGCTTGTAAAAGCATGCTTTTTGTCTAAATTCTATATAAAGACAAACATAAGTGACATCAATGTTTGGAAAGCAGTTGCTTGCTTGTCGAGGAAAGACGTTTGTTGATGGGACAGAAATGCAACTAGCACTAACAGAAAGAAAGAATATTGCTCTTTTTTTTAAATCTTCAACTTGTTAAAGCAGAATAAATGAGTGAAGCTGCACTTTAGAAGAAGAAGAAATAGAAGACAGGCAGTAACATTGAATAACACTGAAAATGCTTTGAAGCAAGGCAGAATAAAACTATTCCTAAAATATTTTGAATTTTAAAGTTGACAGATAAACAATTAAGGGGAATGTGTCTCTCTTCAGTTTGTTCTAAGGCGGGCAACGATAATAATAATTATAATAAATAGGGAAAAAATCATTAAAGCTTTATAGAGCGAAAAATCTGACTAGAGTTAATGATTTGCGATTGAATTAAATCTTTTTGAACAAGGTAACACAATTTGAGTGCATCTTAAAAGTGACATAAAACACTGCCATACCATGAAACAGAACATAACTGAACTGACAGACATGCAGGACTTACCCTAGACGTCGAGGGAGAGACATGGTTGGCCAGTGGCATCTCCGCGCTGTCCTTGAGACGAACACCAACCTCCAGGTAGAAGGGTAGATGGACCAGGTTGCGAAGGTAGTCATGCCCCCGCACGTTGGACTCCTTGAAGACATTATGAAGGTTCTGATCGATGGCCTTGGTGATGATGTAGGGATCGACGGCTAGGATCGTGATGTAGGGCGAGTACGGGGAGGAGAACAGCGCCTTGATGGAGTCCAGGATGTTCAAGATCTGCTCCTGCTCGCAGCTGTCCAACCCGTCGACGACGACCACCATCCGCGTCTGGACACCTTGGAAGGCATCCATGCACTGGGTCATGTTGGTGAGGGTCGTCACCTCCTGCTTGAGGCTTCGCAGGAAAGCGTCCGGTTTCAAATGCCCCGCCTGCCGCACCTTCCGCTCCATCCTCATCCTAGGCGGGTACACCATCTGATAGACAAACTGGATAAAGTTCCAGAGGTTGGCCAGAGCCGATAATGCCACGACGCTCGCCAGGACGTAGAGGATGATCTTATCCTTGGTGATTATATCCTTGGTGACTTCTTTGACAGGGGCTGGCCTGGTTTTATCATACACTAGAAGCACAAGTCCTGTTATGAAACATCCTATAACTATTAATGTCACTATGAATCTGGGAATGCAGCAGTACCTCTTCCAATGTGATTTACCTGAAAACAAGATGGATCAAGAGATAATCTGGTTAAGATAAAGGAAGACAGTTTTATATAGTACACTGGATTGCATGCTGTCACTATTAATCCTGCACTCTTTCAACCTTTAAGAGCCATCCAAATCTAGTATGTTGTGATAATGAAAAGGTTTTCTATTAAACTTGAGGTTCACAATGGATTCTTTAATTCTTAAGCTCGATATCCTTGAACAATGACTGTACCAAGATGAGCAATAAAAAGATCATGTCTCATCATATTTGAGTTGATTTATTGATTTCTACGGTATATCATATTTCAAACATTTGTGATACATAGTTGTAAACTGGTTAGCAGACCAGCAGTTAAAAACAAATTTGAAAGCTACATCAAAAGGACTGAATGCAGTAACACCTAAGAGACTTGGCCTATTTTGGGATAAATCTGACGAGACATTCATTCTGACACACATAAACATCCAGTTGAGAACTGGAGAAGAATTCCTGTACCATAGACTCGCACAAGAGGTACAAAGTATGAGAAGAATTAGAAGTGGCATATATTTCATTTGGAGGGATGTGCTTCCATTTGAAGATTTAAAAAAAAACTAGCTTGGGGCCGAGGGAATAATTCTCCTGAAATACAACAGAGCCCCACTTCCGTCTGTTAATACTTGGCACTGCATGAAATCAATGAACGCGTTAGCCATATCCAGTTTAGTATGAAAGTAGCCCTTGAGATTTGATCTATTAGGCCTTGTTCAGAAATGAAACAGCAACTGCCTTAAAGTGTAATACATGTCACATTTCTGTATCTCATTATAACACAGAGCTCAGTGAATGCACGTAGGACCTTTGTTGGGTGCAGCTGCTATTCAGTGACATATCCTACCACCCATCCTCTCCAACCGGCGCTATAGTTCTCCTTAGAACTATAAGCTATGAAAGATAACCAAGTCTCTTTCAAGACTACCAACGTTCCTTTTCAGGACTACACACACTCAAGAAAGAAAGATTACAGAGAGTCCTTTTCAGGACTCCCAAATCCACCCCCCTCTCTCACATGGTGCAACCGCAAGCCTACTGTATATCAGTGACATATGCGGCGGTTTACTGGGTCATTTCTGAACGCGGCGACCTTACCCCGATATACTTACCATTTACCGGTCTTGATTGGACCACTCTATAAAGCCTGGAAACCAGACTACCAAGCTCCTTCTCTAACGACACCCCTAGGCTACCAATGGTGCGAGCCAGAGGGGCGTCGCTCCCTAGATTGCTCAGGTGGAGGTGATCTCCAAATATAAACCTGGGTTGGGAGAGGCAAAAATAGAAGAAGTGGTAACTACTTATGTGTTGAGGTGGCAAGATTTAGGTGCTCGCTATTTATAAGGACCACTATTTATAAAAGACCGCTATTCATTTAATCACGCGTTATAGATAGTGGTCCTTATGAATAGTGGTCCTTATAAATGGCGGTCCTTATGAATAGCGAGGTACATTGTCTATGGTTTGCTTACTATTATAAGGGCCCCTATTCATAAAGGATCGCTATTCATTTTGTCAAGCGTTATGGATAGCGGTCCTTATGAATAATGGTCTTTATGGATAGCGGTCCTTACGGATAGCAAGCTTGACCCGAATAATCAACAGAAAGAGTAAGAGATCGGGGAAATTAAAGCAGGATAAACAATTTCAATTAATATAATATAATAAATGTGAAAAGGGATGTAGTCAAAGAGAATAAGAAACAGACAAAAAATAAGATTGATAATCAGAGAGGGGGAGGAGACAAAGCAAAATAATGAGATGGATAGAGACAAGCCAAGATGGGAATATATGATATTCATTCATAAAGAGAACAAAGAGATGAGAGAAGAGGAAAAGAGGAGATGTAATCAGGGGGGAGGGAGGGAGAGACAGAGACAGTGAGAAATTGAGAGAGGCAGAGAGAGAGAGAGAGAGAGAGAGAGAGAGAAAGAGACAGACAGATAGAGACAGACAGACGGACAGAGAGACACACAAAGAGAGAGAGAGGCCATGTAAAAAATCTATAAGATGGCATCCATCTTACCTAGTATCTGTTGTATCAAATTAGACAAAATCTAGCTCAGAAAAAAAGGTTAAAATAATAATAATGGAGCATGGGGAGTGGTAATCTGCCAGACACGAGCGCTTTACAAGTCTCAACTACCATTATTGATTTTTATCATCTAATACAGCAAAATATTCATTTTATATCATTAACTGACTTTATCATTTTCATAAGAGAACTTGTCTTTATTCTCACTTACCTAACTGGCAAGACTTTGGCTGTCCTGTCGGAAGAGACAGGTGGATTACAGTAGCATAGCGCCATCACAAGGCGAAAGTAGTTGGCTTGCCTTGCGAGCCATTCGCTCATTTTCCCTGATCCCCTCCATTTGTGACGATGACCAAAATACACTAGAGCTAGGATTAAAAAAAAAAGGAAAAATAAAGATAATTAAATAAATATTGGAAAAATCTACATATGATCATTGGCCCATGGTCGGAAAGCACATCTCATTTGGGGAAGCAATAAGTGAGCTGCAGTTTTGTGAAGTAAAAGGTTTTCGATAACTTTGGTTTATGCAAATAATTTTTTTCATATATATGCATGGCTTATTCATTGTTGAAATATATATTCTTTTAACAAACTGATCGCACTTTTAGGTGGGGAATTAATTATGGTACACAGCACAAGATTTTGATGAAAAGAATTTTAAAAATGAAAACAGTTTTTAAGATCCTTAAATTGGCAGCACGTTGAGAGATTACAAAATTGGCCGTATAAAAAACATTGTGACAACAATCTTGCCCCTGTATATTGTTTTCAGAGTCATTACATTTTAGTCTATCATTGTAGTGATAAAAGAAAAACATTATTGTTGCCCATTTTGAACAATTTAGCCCTAAAAATAAATCCTGTCCTGGGTTTTACACAAGAAAAATTGTGAGAGACTGACCCTTACCTAAGATAATATACAATAAAGAAAGACTCCCAGTGCGACACCACCGGCTTGACTGAGGGTACTCCTAAAGGTGAAGTCCTCCGCCATGAAGGGAATGAAGAGGACTATCGTTCCTAGGGCTAGACCTATCAGGGTGCAGAGCACAAAGACCCAGCAGGTGAAACGAAAGATGGGCTGGTAGTCCTGACGAGCAAACTGACACATCTCATCTGGAATGAACGAATGGATGGAGATGACATCATCATTATCATCATCATCAGAGAAAGACAGAGAGAGAAAGAGAAAGAGAGAAAGAGAAGAAGAGAGAGAGAGGGTGAGAGAGAGAGGGTGGGATAAGAGATACAGAGAGAGATAGAGAGAGGGAGAGGGAAAGAGAAAGAGAGAGAGAAGAGAGAGTAAAAACAAACAAAACAGCTCCCTTACTCTTGTACATGTACTTTCAAAAATGATGATTCTTCCGACCAATCAAAGTAACATGTCTATGGGTTCACCGATTTCAATTCATGTGTATCATTCATTTCATCTTTATTTTCTTCCTAATTTGTTTCTTGTTGTGGTTCCTTTAGATGAATCCAGGAGGAAATTTACAGTTTGAAACACTTTTAAAGCCCCACTGTCCTACTTGTAGCTACTTGCTCCCTCTATATAGCAAAAAATGCCTAATCGGTAACCATTGATCCCCCATTATCCTCTTTTTTAATGTTAACTGAGAGCTGATTTGATGAGATAACCACCTATCAGTGACCTTGCAGGGAGGTCTAATCCCCCTGGCCAAACTAGTAAAGACACTCACCTTGCAGCTTTTTGAGGATGAAAGACTTGCCGCTGCCCCAGCGTGCGTACAGACCCACTGTGACGGGTGGCAGAAGGGTGGGTTCGCTGAGGATATCAGCTAAAGAACTGCTACACAGATCACTTAACTCGTTCTGAACCTCGTCACCTGGGCTGAAACTCCCTGGAGAGGGGAAAGGGGCAGGGATTGTGTTAGATTCATTTGAAAAAGTCACCGTAAATACACTGTGGAAAACCACAAGTAATAAGCCAGTTCATAGTTGCAGTCTGAGCATGAGCAGGTAAAGGTCATTGCAGAACAAATTGTGAAATACATGGAGACAAAATACTTGATTCTTGCTCATGAAATTATGTAATCATAATTCATTTATGCACAAGCAGTGCACTCCATGATACACTGGTGGAAGTATTCTTTGAAAAGGGGGAAACAAAGGCTATTTATGTAGAAGAGAAAACAGAAGACATCATACTTACTAGCACCAAAGATCTGTGTAAGGATGCCCTTTTGATGATTGCAATCAATATTGTAAGGGGTTTCTCCTTCCTTGTTAGGCTTGTAGAGTAGCCTACCGTCTTTAGGGTTTCTTAGAAGTAGTTCAGAGATCTTCTTATCCCTGAATCGGATTGCTATATGGAGTGGGGTGTCCATTCTCTGAAAAAATGAGACAACAAAATTAAAATTCCATGAATGTTGGGCTTCCTTGGAGTAATTTCCATCTCTGTAACAAAAATTTTGGCTTGCAACCAGTAAGTTAAAGATGAAGTTGAGTTCTGGTCATGCGATTGCATTGTGAAAGAAACGGTGTGGAATCGACCAGAAAAGGTTGATCATCTAGCATACATATTGTGTATTGCAAGGTTCTGGAATCATCAAAATGATAAGAAATTTGGCCAAGTCTTGGTAAAGTTACAAACACTGTACACAGAAAGATGTATATGGGACTACACGAGCACACGGCGTAAAAATCCTACCCCGGATTTTTACAATGTTACATGACATATTTAGAATATGAAGGCATTTGAAGAGCCATGCTTTTCAGGGAACATGTCTTATCTGATGTTCTTCCACACTTGCATAATAAGAATGATAACGCTCACAAATTATTTTTCACCTCTTCCCAGAACTCAACCTTCTCTTTAAGATCACATGCTCGATCTTGTAATTGAATGGCAGACTGATGAATATCAATAAGTCAGAATGGGTCAGGAGAGCTGAGGTATTTCTTTCCAGTTCATTGTGACTGTGCCATGGACAAGTGACGGTCTGGTGGTAGAGTCACTGCCTGGCAAGCAGTACATGGCCGGTTAAAATCTTGCTGGTTCCAGGGTTTTGTGTGATTTCTTTTCAATTACAAAATCGAGCATGCGATCTTTATTTACTGAGAGCAAAGCAATAAGAAAATTTCTTTATGAAAAAAAAAGAGGACATTCTTGATAAGCCAGTAATGATGAAAGGCTTCAAACACAATGACTCATGTAACGAATGAAGATAAAATCAAGACCTGAGTATACACAATTCTTTTTCATTAGACAAGTTTTCTCCTGACCAGAAATCCCAAGCATGGCATTAAATAATGATGATCTTTACACTTCCAAAAAGCTCTTGAAATGCTTGCCCATCATAGCAACAACATATGCTTGGTGATATCCATCAGAGATATATATTAGAAATAAATCACATAGTTTATCACCAGAATGTCTGAAAGAAACATCCATACATATGAATACACATAGTAATGAAAAATACAATCAAATATGGTTCATTACTGAAAAATTTGCAACAACTCGTACACAGTACAGGGTGGACTGCTTTCTATCCATAATTTCTTGATAGAATCAATCATAAATGAATTTGAAAGGTTACTTGACTTAGAGCAATCATCAAAATGTCACGCTTACTATCTTTAGCCTTGTTCCTTGATTTATTGATTGAATCATGATGAATCGGTTTGAACCTTTACCTCCTTTGAGATTAAAATGAAAACAAAGTCAGACAGTCAAGCAAGCTATTCATGATAATCCATTACCTTGTCGGTTGCCGATACTTTAGCTCCTTTATCAAGCAACGCTCGCACCACTTCTCGGTTTCGATTTCTCGTCGCCTTCAGTAAAGGGGTTTCCCCATCCTACGAGAAAAGGCACGAAATGCATATATTACAATAACATGTAAGAACTGAGACGTCATATTATAGCCCAAACGTTAAGTGAATAATCAGGAAAATGTCACTGCAATGGGCTAAATACAATTATGTGAACTCCAGGGAGATTTCTTTAAAATGTTAATTCTTGTAAATAACTAATCAATCTCTAAAGATGAACTAATACAGAGATTCTTCTGCTCACTTATGACAGTCAACTAAAAAGGTCAGAGTGATTTTTAAAAATTAAAAAAAAAGGCTTGAAAGGTCATTATGGAAATATGGATTCATTCAACTCATTGACTTCTGATTTCTCCCATTTCCCATTCCCAAAGGCTTAGTATATGAATCATGCAGTTTCCACAAGAAATGGCTTACATAGAGATGTGTCTCTTATTTAAGTTGGACATGTCGAAACATCATGTTAGATGAAACCTCATTCATAAACTCTATCCGTCTGTCTGTCTGTCTATCTCTCTCTGTCTCTCTCTAACTCTCTCTCTGTCTGTCTCTCTGTCTCTGTGTTTCTGTCTTTCTCTCTTGCTCACTGTCTCTCTCTCTCTCTCTCTCGCTCTGTCTCTGTGTGTATGTGTGTGAGTGTCTCTCTCTGTTTCTCCGCCTCCCTCTCTTTCTCTGTCTTTCTCTGATGATGATGATGATGATGATGATGGTGTCATAAGCTATTGTTGAAATGATTTTTCATAACAGACTTACCTTAGCTGCTAATTCTGTGTTTGGATTGCTATCTAAGATTGCTTCTAAGATGTCTACATGTCCCTTCTCAGCTGACCAGTATAAAGCCGTCTTCTTGTCCTACAAACAAATAACAAATCATAACAAATAAACAATAAATCAATTTGAAGTACACTAGCATTTTACTCCATGCCATCAAGCTTCGCCAAACATTTTCCAAAAGAGAGTTAATAAAAATTAGTCTTAAAGCGGGACTGCACTACTTGTAGATACTTACGCCCTCTATATAGCAAACAATGACTGGCAGAGTGGTAGCTGTTGGTCCCCCACGATCCCCTTTTTCTATAATACGGTTACCTAACCGAAAACTTAAGGAGTATGTTTTTCCCAATACAAAAACTCTGAAAAATCACTTGTTATGATATCAAGATCACTAAATTAAAATCTAAACACATATTGATATACAGGTGACTGGTAAAAATTCAAATTCAAATATATCTGTTTTTATATACCGGTATTCATAATATTAATTATCCATGTATTCACATTGATCACTAGTATGCACACCACTTGGCCTTTGGTTGCTGTCAATGAATTCTGATTAACGCTTATCAAAAGACTAATAAAGGCTTTCTCTATACTCACATCACCCTGTATGTCCACATCTGCAAACTTCTTGAGAAGTAACTTGACGACCTCCGTCTGACCCCCTTTGACAGCATGTATCAGGACCGTGTCATCGTGCTGGTAGATAGGGAAGAGAATAAGAAATGAGAATTAAAATAAATTCTTTCTTTGAAAGCACTTCAAAAACTAGATAATAATAGAAAAAGGTTGTAAAAAGGTTTCAAAATGATTTTAGAGATAAGGTGTAACTTTCAATGAACTGTGGAAAACATTTATTAGGGGGTGGGGGGGGGGGGGGGGGGCTGCAGACAATGTAGCAAGGGTTATACCGGCTTCATGGTAAACACATAGACAATGATATTCCGGTAGCCAAGATTCTGTTTCTTGCATTCTCTAGACATGTATTTATCACATACAACACTTTACTTCTTTTTTTGCTACATACAAAATCAAACCCTCGTGCCCCCTTTCCCTCTCTCTCTTTGACCCTCTCTCTCTCTCTCTGTCTCTGCCTCTTCTCTCTCTCTCGTTTACCTCACACACTCTGTCCCTCTCTGCCTTTCTCTTAAGGTAATTCTTCTTAGAGAAAAGCCATTTCCTTATTTTTAATGTTCTCCCTAACTACCATCCATCCATGTAACCATACCACTCTAACATCTTGTGAGGTATGACACCACCACCATCAGTCAGCCTAAGAGCTTTATAACCACATTCACACTTCAAAACTTAAGCCACACCTCAGCATTACTGAATACATGAAGGACTTCTGATTAACCCAGGCTTAAATGGTAGGTGTGAAGTAGCCTCTCCCACCATTAGTCAGCCTGAGAGCTTATCCACATTCACACTTCAAAACTTAAGCCATGCACACCTCAGCATTACTGAATGCATGCAGTTGATTAACCAAAGCTTAAATGGTGGGTGTGAAGTAGCCTCTCCTACCATCAGTCAGCCTGAGAGCTTATCCACATTCACACTTCAAAACTTAAGCCACACCTCAGCATTACTGAATGCATGCAGGACCACTAATTAACCCAGGCTTAAATGGTGGGTGTGAAGTAGCCTCTCCAACTATCAGGCCTTCACGTATTGTCACATTCTACACATACTCTATCTAATGGATTATAACATCAGCAAAATAAGGTGATGGCTAGAAGCTTGACTTTTAGGCCCTAATTACTCACAACTCCATCAGAAAAGACCATTTTTAGCACACCAATGTCACGGTCTACAGGAAGTATATGCATATGAAGCTTGCGATAACAACATTTCTTGTAAACATGTCATGGTTCAAATAAGAATATGTCCACCAGGCACCACAAAAACACCAACAAGTCACATGGTGTGATTTCTGATACAGCTCTTTAAGGTGAATTTGATCAGGATGGTCAAAGGTTACATTTTAGTATTTCCTGAAAGACTATACTATTCACTATAAAATTTCAAAATTTGGAAGCACAAAATAATTTGAAAGTATTACTTTGTAAGTTAGTGTGCTTGAATCAATAGAGTAAAGACATGAAATGCCCTTTTCTCTCAAGTAACATTCTGAAAGACTGGATTATTCTCATCTTCAATTGGGTAAGGAACATCCAACTGCAATGAGCTGTAAGCGGAGTAAGCGGCCTTATGGCTCTCCAGAAATGATAATCAAGATTGGGGGCTTGTCATAAGAAATATAGAACTACATGTACTTGTCCATGTAGGTTGGAGTGTGGTATCTTGAAATGCTAATGTGTTTGTTTTGTTCCGCTTGTTTGAGGATACATGAAGATAGTAAAGCTTTGAAGATACCGGTAATGAGATATGAGAGAAAATGAAGGTTTAGACAGAGGTAAGAGTGAAGGAGAGATAGAGGTGGGGAGGAGAGATGTGTAAATAAAAGGAGGAGAGAAGAAGAAAACGAAGGAGGAGGAGAAGCAGAAGGAGAAGAAAGAGGAGGATAACACAGAAGAGACACATATCGTCGCTGTTTTCACGAAGTGACAGTAGCAAAAAAAAATTGCATTCACTTTGCGTTACGATTTTCCTCACTACCGTCACTTCGTGAAAACAAGGACGATATATACAGACAGATAAAGAAAGAGAGAATAGGAGGAGAGAAGTTGCAGAGAGAAAGAATCATTGACATGCGATACAGAGTTATAACTTTGAGCCATGTACATAATTAAGTATAGTCAGGTGACATTTTCCATTAAATATCATCAAAAAATCATTATAACATACAATTAAGGAAATTTAGTGGCAAATTGGCAACTCCATGTGGACAGACTTACGTAGAGATTGAAATTTTACCCAGTGACGTCGGTATACATGTATCATTAATGAGGTAACAGTAGACAGAGGATGCAATCTAAGTTTGAAACATTGTAACATGTAAAGACACTGTTATCATTAGACATGTAAGACTGTGCTCTAGATCTCTCTCTGCCAAGAATTGAAACGTAATCTAACCATGAATAGATAGAGGAAAGAAGGTTTCAAACAGAAAGTGTGAACAAGGCATTTAAATGTTTAGTAAGCAAAATGAAATCAGTCAAAACAAGATATTACATTGTACTCTTAATGAGAGTACAATGTATTATAAACAAGTTTGTGAATTACAAAAGAGAAAGAGCTAGTTGTCTGTTTAGCATCTTTCCCTCTTGAATCTCAACTTGGATGCAGCACCAATGAAAGAACAAACAGAATGATGATGAGAAAGGCCATCTCGTTATCCCTGGGGTAGGTGCAAGTGTGAATGCAGTACACTGTTCCCAATAGGACTGTCCTCATCAGCTCAAGAAATATCCCGGTATTTGAACTATTTTGATGGCAAATTATCCAGTTTATTTGCGTTTCATCAGCCCGAAGTTGCAATTAGTGGGATATTTGGTCGAGATAATCATCCCAAGATATCTTGGGCTAGTTTGCAAAATATCCCGCTATATAATATGTCCGGTGTGTTTTCACCAGCCCGAAGACTCGCACTATGCACGAACGCTAAGCAAAATATCTCAAGCTAATTTCTCAAGTTTGAGTTTCAAGTTTCGAGGTCAAGTCTTGAGCTGATGAAGACACGATTTGTAACTTCTGGATTATTTCCCAAATCAGAGTGAGCAGACCTTCTTGGCTACCATTGGATTAGCAGCCAGTATGAACACAACCCCTGCCCGTTCCACATCTCTTGCTTTCATCTCAAACACAGCACACCTAGGAGACAAGAGGGAGACAAGGAGCTGGGTAGAAGGAGTGAAGTGATGCGGGTTTCCTCTGTCTCTCCTCTCTCTGCTCTGCAGATGTCTGGCTGGCATTCAAGCGGTTGAGGTAATAGTCTGAAACGCTTTACGCAACATTTGCTTGGTGGGACTCTGGCAGAAGTGGCAAAGGAGGACGAACAATCAAACATCACTGAAAGGTCAATCAATTGACACTGAGCCGAGCTTGCTATAGGCTATGACTGCGTGTATGTTACTGATGTTGTTCTCAAAAGATTCTCTGTGAAGATACATGTAATAGGGCATCAGTCTCAGTACCAAATTCACTGACAAATCTAAAAGCCCATTTTCGATGAATGAAATCACACTCACAACCCCATGAATCCCACTTTTTGATACCTTACAAATAATGCAACATATAACTAATGTCAAAAAAGCTCATTTTGAAAGATAAATATACAATTAAAGGTTTTAAGATTCCTGTTTCCTTTTGGAAAGTCTTCCCACTTTATGATACTTAACAATGGAAACAACCAAATCAAAGAACGCAATGTGCCACTAAAAAATCCATCCCATACTTCCACTTGACAACAATTATCGCAACTTTGTATTCTGATGATTTCTCCAATAATTCTTTGAAGTCCTTCAGGTCATTGTCTTTCTGAAAGTGTCGGATGTTGCACAAACCAATTCATGGATTACGCTTTTTCCAAAATAATTCTGCCATTTCCATTATGCTGGGGAATAAGTACTTCAATGTTAAAAGATAGTTTGCTGTCTTAATTCTTGTAAATGTAACTGCATTGAAATCATTGAGATTTTTAAAGAGATAAGAAAGGGAAGCGTCACTCGTACATAAACCAAGGGTTGGACTTCAAGCACTCTCCGTACGCAATTTATGGAACCTAATCCCGCCGTAAAACTCCGTTTGAGTGGGTGATAGAGGGCGACGTTGAAACATGAAACAAATTTATAGGGTAATCACATGTCTCAAGTACGGCCATGAAATATTCAAAGGGTCTTACCGAGGGTCTGATTCCCTTGGAAAGAAAGATGTTTCTATAATTCATTTTCCGTTGAGAATCAGAAGGGTGATAACTTTAATATTGGCAGAAAGATACTGCCCTTCTGGCTTTCAGCAGAGGATAACGATGGAATGTATTCCTGTATGCCTTTCCTTTCAAAGGTTAGTCACAATTACATGTTATGAATAATTGTATTTTGATAGTCAGAATACGAGGGCATTTATTAATTGTTGCTCTAGGGGCCATGTCTCAAAACCGTCATAAGTCTCACTTCTAAGACATCCCATTAAAACGTGTGGCACGTTTCTATTGGATGTCTACGGACTTAGACTTATGATGGTTACGAGAAACTGGCCCCAGTAAGACAAAAATTATGGCTTGTCCTACCTAACAACATGTCATGTATGCAGCTCGCATTCTGACTTTTGAGATTATTTGTAACGAGGCACTTGACAAAGTTTTGTGCATAAAATTTGATGGCCTATTCTGTGCCTAACAGTCATTTTCTCACTGGAAGTGAAGGGGAATCCCCGGTGATGAATGGTGTACCTGTGGCATGACGCTGAAAAGCCACCTCCTTCCATTTAAAAAAAAATCTAAGACAACCGGTGAGTAATTACATTTTCTTAGAACTTGAATTTCGAGATTGGATAGGAGGCCTATAACTCCCCTTTCCTCCATAACCAAGAGACCGGTTTACTATCATATTCAAATTTATGGATGTTTCTTTCCTGGGGACCTAGTGACGATTTTTTCCATTAACCTTTATTAATGAATGAACTAATATACTTGGAATCCAGTCTGCATACATGACTTGTTGCTATGCTGGGCTAGCCTCTGACCACCTTTGTTTAAAAAATATGCATAAGATTTGAATATGTTAGTAAAACGATCTATTGAGAACATCTATATAAACATACATATAGTGAAGAGCACCTTTTGAGATGTAGGAATGCAGATAATGCCGGAATAAAGTATACCAAAGCATGAAAAAACGTGAGATAGATCACATACTACTGATTTGGACATTCTCTTTAATA
>JAVYIG010018478.1:0-19535 GCA_035222895.1 Strongylocentrotus droebachiensis | reverse complement strand
TTGTGAAGAAAAATACTACTCACATTCGTATTTCCGTCTTGAATCATGTTTTATTTTCAATTTTAAAAGAATCATGTTTTCAATTTGTCAATAAATGATATTTTGTAAAGATTTTCCGAGACGGTTGTTGTCTATTGTTAGAGTCATGAAAGCTGCCATCTTGAATGGCTCGTCAAGAACTGTTTTTTATTAGTTTTTATTTTCAATAGGAAAAATATAAAATCGCTATTTTTCCTGAATAAATAAATACCATACTTGAAAAATATATATAATTTAATTATTTATGTTGTAAAATTTGTCCGATATTGTTACAATTAATTTTTTTTTTTTTGTTGAGCTGAACTTGGTTCGGTCACGCACATGTATTCTTGTTTATGGCTTGCGATCGCAACGTGGTCAGGATTTGGGATTTAAATGGCGCCAGTGAAGTCGCGCCCACCACTGGATGGGCATAAATCACAAAGGCGGAAAATGGGAAAAAAGTAAATATAAAATGAGCAATCATGACATAAAAATTAGGTACAAAATGACTAGTTTATTAGCTTGCAAAAACGTTTACATTTTTCTGCCGAACATCCGAACCAGGCCTTTGCGTTCGGTTCGGTTCGGTTCGGTTCGGAAGTGCCATGTTCGGCGAACTTTCGTTCGGTTCGGCGGTTCGGCTACAGCACTAGTTTTTAGTCCGTACGGTTCTTGGGGAGGCCACGGCCGCCATGTTTTTCTGAAAACGTAGGGAGGGAGTGGCAAAGGCAGGGAGGGAGTACCGGCAACGCACGTCACACGCACGGTGAAAGTACGTGGCCCGCACGCCACGCCTGGCCGTGAGCGGTTGCGTGCATTGTACGTTGCGCACGTGGTAAGTGCGTGTACGTGCTTACAACGTGCTTACAACGTACGGTCTCCGTGCGGTTGCCA
The DNA here is from genome assembly GCA_035222895.1 of Strongylocentrotus droebachiensis. Taxonomy (NCBI): domain Eukaryota; kingdom Metazoa; phylum Echinodermata; class Echinoidea; order Camarodonta; family Strongylocentrotidae; genus Strongylocentrotus; species Strongylocentrotus droebachiensis. Next base: position 18,620 of record JAVYIG010018478.1, on the reverse strand, counting down.
CGTTATCGTACGGAGGCCGTACTTACACGTGCTGCTCACGTACGATGTCTTTACTCACTCGCACGTTGTAAGTGCGTGCACGTGCGATGAACTCGGTGAGTTTTTCCGCCCGATGTCGGGGTATATATAGGACGACATTCCGATGTTCTCCAGAATTCCCAGCTGCTGCTTCCTCAAGATGCCGCCCATTCCACAGCAGAGACTATCTACTGCATAAATCAGTGCGCACAACGTGCATTGTAAGTGCGGAGCACCGTGCTTACTCGGTACGGTCATTGGACAGTTGAACTGGGGAAGTTGCGAGTAAGCAGCACGCACGTGCTAAGCGCCCTTTCCTTAGAGCAAGTGACCGTGGGAAACAAATTTAAAAGACGCACTGAATCAGTGCGTTGTGCGCTCGTTGGCAGTACCGGGCACGCACGTCACACGCACTGGGGGTGAATCGGTAGCCCGACCGCAGCCCGAACGCAGCGAAAGTTCCTCGTGCACTAAAAGTGCTACGGTGTGTCTGCGTGCTTCCAAATCCGTACGGAGGCGGTACTCACCACGTACGGATACCCAAATTTTGCCCACGTTTTTGCACGTAGACAGCACGCACTTGCAAGTACTGCGGGTTGTGACCACCGCATTAGGAAGAGTGTGTGTGTGTGTGGTGCTATGGCAGGTAATGTGAATGAGGATGAATAAATAGGGACAGAACAATAGAAGCCAAGAGCTAGAAGACATGAGAGAATGAATGTAGGTCAGAAGTGCGCTGAAGCATAACAGTGTGGAAAGCTAAAGTAAAATAAACAAGTAACTATTTGGCTCAGTAAAATTAAAACCTTACATAATATTCCATCTTCACAGAAAAATGTCCTCATTTTAAAAGATACTTTGTATGAACATGCATTTGATTCCTAAGAAAATGAGTCACATAAAATTTGCTTGAAATACCTGATCACATCAAAACTTATAGTTTCCCTTATGTACAATTCCTTTCTTTTTTGTAAGAAAAATCGATTCAAATTAGGGAAAATTAAATTGTTTAAAATGAAAGGAGACATATTTAGCAAATACAAAAAAAAGGTATGCTACTTTCATCAATGAAAATCTTTCAAAATAACTTCCTAATTTCAATGGGTTCTATCCTTTTTCACCCTGAAAATTCCAGTCTGATGATTTGTAATGTAAGATGAAGAAAAGTTCAAATCAGCATGTGTATCAATTATCTATCACTATTGCAAACATTAGATCTCAAAAGTCTTTATAGTTTGTAATCTTGGAACTTGGCGGGTACTTTAAACCGTCGACCATATCTCGAATGAGCTTGACGATTTTGATTCGAATCATCTTCTTGTAGGCATTCACTACTATGTAATTGTTCATTGTCCTTAACATCTCGTTGCTGTTGCTCTAGTCTAGACCGTGTTCCGGCTGCTTAGCTGATGACCTCGGGTTATAGTGGGGTCTGAGTTGGTGTTGGTCAGCTGATGAATGAATGAATGAATGAATGAATGGTGGTTATTTTACCTGACTGCTAAGAAAGCATAAATGCTTGTAAATAAGCAACCAGACGGTCGACGGCTTTAGGTCCTCTCCGAGGGACCTGGTAATGAGGATTAATGCCTTACCAAAGGGCACTAGCGCATCGCCTTGGCTGATGAGGACAGCTGAGGTTGGCATTGGTCAGCTGATGAGGACAGCTGAGGTTGGCGTTGGTCAGCTGATGAGGACAGCTGAGGTTGGCGTTGGTCAGCTGATGAGGATTGCTGAGGTTGGCGTTGGTCAGCTGATGAGGATGGCTGAGGTTGGCATTGGTCAGCTGATGGGGATGGCTGAGGTTGGCGTTGGTCGGCTGATGAGGACGGCCAAAGTTGGGATTGGTGAGTCGTCGACTCAGTTGATATTGGGGTCTGAGTTGAAGTTGGTCAACCGGCGAGGATAGCCTCAGTTGGGGTTATCCAGTCGGCGAGGAATACCTTGGTTGAGTTTGGGTAGTTGGCAGGGATGGCCTAGGTTGTTGCTGGAATGGGGCTGACTCACCTAGCCTGGATTGGTGGCTAGAACTGGTTGGCTGGTTCGATCGAGGCTTGTTGCCGAACAGACAAACTTGACCGTGGCTGTTGGTCATGGTCTGACTGTCGGTGATGGAGGATGCGATGTGGTGGTCGAGGCGACCACATGATATAGGCTGGGCCATGGCTAGTAGGTTGGTGTGACTGCACCTTTCTCCTAGTCTCGTCTTCCGCTGGGGGACCAGGTGGGTACCGTTTCGGGTTCCTCTCAGTCCTATGTATTGACGTAGACTGTGTGGTTGGTGGAGTCGACATCACTCGTGGGGCTGGGGCTCGATGCGGTTTCAAACGATTATGATCGGCACGTCGCTTGATCCTTTCATCATGGATGTCACCTATCTACTCTCCTCCTTGATGAGAAATGTACTTCGCAAGTTGATCTTTGATGGTGCGATTACATCGTTCTACTATGCCAGCTCCTTGGGGATGATACGGTGTTGATCTAGACTTTTTTATGCCAAATTTGCTGCATAGTTCTTGCACTAATCTTGATTCGAACTGTCGACCTTGGTCCGTGTGCAAAGTCTCTGGAACACCATGTTCTTTCAGATATTCTTCAAACAGATGTTTGTCGATGGTTGGAGCAGTCTGATCTTTCATTGGGAAGATATTGACATATTTGCTGAAATGATGGAGAATTGAATTGGTCTAAACAAATCAAAAACGTAAGTAAACTTACCCAGAAAAACATTAGCATGATAAAGAGAGCAAAGAGTTTTTTGCCTCATAAATCCTTAAAGTTACTTTATAACAGTCTAGTGTTGCCACGATAAGATTACTGCTCTGTTGTATGGTCGAACAGATTTCATTCTCATACAACTAAACTGCAAAAAATTCATAAGAGGGCCGCAAGAATAATATTGAACAAGACATATGACACACCGTCGGCTGATTTGTTCACAAGTCTTAAATGGATGACACTAGACAAGCGGTTTGAGTTAAGTCGCGTTATGATGATATATAAATGCGTTCATAACTTAGCACCTTCTTACCTTCAGGTAGGCTTAATCAATCCTAATGATGTACATGAGCATCATACAAGGCAAATAGACAGTGGATGTTTACGTGTGCCTAGATTTCACACTGATTGTTATAAGTGTAGCCCAATTGTTTCTTCCATATTTGAATGGAATAAGCTAGATAATTCGTTGGGAACGGCTTCCTCTGTCAATTCATTTAAGAGATTGTTTAAACAAAGTTGTAATTTGTGAATGGCTCAGCCGAACATACACTACGTGCATGTTCTGTAATATTAACATGACTTATTCACATAATTGCGACTTAATCAATATTTTCCTATTGACATTACTGTTTACTAGGTTAATGATATATGTTTATTTTGCAAATGAGTATTATTTTTGTTAACTGCTTGTATAAACATTATAAACGATGTAAATATGTTCATGTTTATGCAGGGCCCCATGGAAGACCACTACTTGTAGGTGAATGGGCTACCCTGTCAAAAGATTAGAAATAAATAAATAAATAAATAAACGAGTATGCAGTGAAATCCTCGTCTTGTAATCGGAAGCTCAGCAATGTCGGCAAAGACCATCTCCAAAGGGCGAGTAGTGGTAATGGGATGTAAGGGTGCTTGGTGCTTAGGGGTTGGTAACCGGAAGGACTTCTGCACTTTTGCAAACAATTCCTCCTGTTCATCCAAGCTCATCCAACACATACCACACAAAAATGATACCAAACGATTTGGGGGAAAACACTCTTTCATGAGATGTATAATCATTTACTGTTCATAGATGATTTTTTAAATAATTAGCAATTTTCTAGGTGTAAACTTTTTTTTGACTCACAAGGTAGTGCAACACAATAAAAGTAACAAATGCCGTGAGAAAGTTGTTTTTGTTTTTATTTAGGGGTGGGATATCTAGCCCTCGTAGCAACAAGGGGGCAGGATATAATGATGAATACAGAACAAACACAGGGAAATGCGGAATGTAAACATAAATAAACATTAATTAATTGGAGACATGATCAATTCAAAGCAAACACAGAAAATACATGTAATAGTTATTCAAGTCAATGTATACTTACAAAAATCCCGCACGATATATATATGACAATGACAATGACAATGATTTTTTATTTCTTTAACGGCCCCCTCTGGGGCATGGAAGAAATACAGTTGAATAGTACATATATAATGTTCAACAATGATATTCATATAGAATTTTTTTTTTTTTAAACACACACAGAAAATCTTTAAAAACAAGAATATCTTGAAATTCATCACCCTGTACCTTAATATTGCATAGGGAACATAACTCAAGAGGTTGATCAGATAAATAACGACATTTGGTAACTGGCAGCTTATTATTACCACAACGAAACTTACAAAGAGGTATCCTATCACATACGTCCAATTTCAACAAATAGCTCTCCAAGCCAGCTTTCTGTTTAAAAGCCTATAATTTAAGCATAAACGATTTCTATAAACTTCATTATTCCAAGTTTGCAAATCAATATCGTTTAATCTAAGGTCCAAAGCTGACTTAACCCATCTAAGGTTCAAGGGGGTATCCTCAACCCACAAGTTTGACATTCCACTCTTGTCTAGGATACTTTTAACTTTCACAATCCACCTTGATTCAAAATCACAACTTTCATGTAGCTTACGTAACAGACTATAAATAATGTATGAAAGCTTAGTTTTTTACCCTGACTAACCCTCGCCCAAAAATTGATCATACGTTTCTCCACTTTACTAGCTAAAGCAAATCTACCAACTTCGCCATAAACCATACAGTTGGCAGTGCCACGGTTAAGTTTAAGCAAGCTTTTAAGGAATTTTCTATGAAATATATAAATACAGTCTAACTTCTGAAAACCCCAAACTTCACTACCATATAATAAAATCGGGACAACTAACTGATCAAAAAGTTCACATTGAATATCAAGAGGTAAGCACAACTTCCTTGCCTTGCAAGTTAAATTGAACATGGCTCTCCTGGCTTGATTAACCTGTTTGTTTATAGCCTTATTGAAAGAACCGTTATAATTGAAAGTGGTTCCAAGATAAGTATAATCATCAACAACATCGATTGTACTAGCACCAAAATTAAAAACAGGGTATTTACGAACTTTCCCTCGAGAAAAAAAAATCATTATTTTAGTTTTACTAGTATTAACAGACAATTTCCAGAGCTCACAATACTGATGTACGGCTGATAAGGCCGACTCAGTCATAACTATTGCGTCGTCAGCATAAAGTAACACATAAAGTCTTAGAAAAACTTCAATATCGTCATCACTGAGATTTTTTGTAATCTCGGAAGCACACATATCAAGACCCCTATAACTCCTGCTCACGAAATATTTAAAGTCATTTAAATACATATCAAACAATAAAGGCGATAAATTTTCTCCTTGTCCATCTCCAATATTACACGCAAAAGAATTAGATAAATTACGACCATGCTTAATACAGGACTGGGCATTTTCATACATGTTATAAATAACACGGATGACATTACCATTGATGCCATTCGAAATTAGTTTAGACACAAGGCAAGACCTATCAATTAGGTCAAATGCTTTTCTGTAATCTATAAAAGCACAATAAATTCTCTTACGACGATGCAGGTATAAATCAATTAGACCATGTAAAGTAAAAATATGATCCATTGTGCTATAATTTCCTCTAAATCCAGCTTGTTCCTCACCAATTATTCCTACACAATCCAAATATCCAGTTAGCCTTGCATTTAATCACGCAGTAAATAATTTTCCTACACAAATTAGAAGTGTGATACCCCTATAATTATCAGGATCGTCCAGCGAGCCTTTCTCTTTATACAATGGTTTTATCATACCCATACACCACACGGAGGGCACTAAACCAGATGACAATACAATATTAAACACTTTAAAAATAAGTGAAACTAACATAACTGGACATTTTTCAAGTATTCATTGATAATAGGTATAGCACACCAAAAATAATTACAACAAACACATGTTATTTGATGGTTGCAAATGATCAAGCTTCATGAAAGCTTCAAAAAACAAAAAACAGAATTGAAATCGGTCAATGCGTTGTGATTTTTATACCATTTTTTTGATTTCGCAAAATTACCGAAAAACCTGCAAAAAATGGTCAAATTGTCAAAAATGGCATAATTCGACAAAGTTGACAACTTAATTCATCACTTTCTTGGACACAAATAATAAATTAAATTATCAGACACTAAATTATCATCTTTGTGGTAAAAAATACAAAAAAGAAAATTCATATATCTATTACCGTTTTGAAAACAGAAGCCAACAAATTAAGTCATTTTTGCCATTTTTGCGAAACTGCAGATATAAAAAAGTTGTGAAAATAACTAAGTCCGCCTAATTAATATGCTCATATGTAATCTAATCAAAACCGAACATGATACATCAGTGAAACCTATGTATATCAGACAGGTATGGAAATATATTTCATTTGTAATAAAATAAAATCATGAATATTCATCAAATATGCAAATTAGGTCATTTCGGCTAATTATATATTCGCGCACTCATTATGCAAATTAGGAAAGTCAAACTGTTCATTTTAGGGGCATTTTTTAAATCATATATTCATAGATCATATTTACACCAAATATTGACCTTAAATTCCTACTATTTGTGCAATGCCAATACAATATGGCGATGGAAATTACTTGGATCACCGTCACAGCTATTTCCTCATGTGTTTAACAAATAATTCAGAAAAACCGATCATATGATAAGAACTTGTAGACTTTCTGCTACATCACAGTATATTTGCCTTTTTCAAAGATGTCAGATTTGAGGATTTATGACGATTTTCCGAGATATACCATTCAACAGGCCATAACATTCCACAGGGACTGAATTTCAGAGTGGCAACAACTTTAGTGACCCCAATACAGTTGTGGCTACCTTGAGTGTAAATAAAAATTAAATTTAATGAGTGAAACATATGAGGATAATGCATTTTTGTAGGGGAGTTTTATACATTGAGGTGCATTTTTTTCACCACGCAGAATAGCAGCGCGAGTCTATAGGCGATCAGCCGGCCATGTCACACATGGCTGAAAAGACAATATTCTAATTCAATAATTAACATCTTTACCACATGCCTATAACAATGAAACTACACAGAATTGTAGTTAAAGGTATGCTTGAAATATATGTGAAATAAAAATTCAAAAATATTGTTTAGTTTTTTTTAAATACATTTACAGAAATTGCTATTTCTACCAACTGACTGCTGTTGTGTGTGTGTGTGTTCGCGGGGCAGACTGTTTGCACAGGCAGTGTGATCACCCTATTGATAATGTTGTCAACGCCACATGCCTTATTGTTACGCAGTTTCTTGATAATGTTTATAACTTCCTTTTCTATAAATGCTCCATTAATATACTCATTAGTAGAATGGTTTATAGTTGTAGGATCAAACTCGGCCTCAACTTCAATTTTTGAATCTTTAGGCTTGGTGCTTAAGGTTTCAAAATGCCTCATGTACTCGTCAAGTGAAATATTACCAGACTTTTCAGCTGAATTAGATGCTTTATTCAGAATATTCCAATACTCCTTCAGATTATTGCTTTTCAAATTTACGCATAGATACATGTAAGTCTCTGTTATAGTCTCTAAAAGCCTTTCTGATAAATTTATTATACTCCTTGGCTTTACCCCTGAATTCTGATTTAGCTTCATCGGTATTCACTGTGTTCAGTTTATGCTTATCCTTTAAGTACTCTTTCCTCTTCAGGTCACATGACTTATCGAACCAAGGTTTATTCTTTGAAGGACTGGAATTGTTGACATTACGAGACTTATGGATATTCAAATATAATACCTCTTTACACATACCGAGAGATTTGGCAGTATCAATGCATACTTTTTTAAATCATCAACAATACTATCCAATTCACACTGAGTAACAGAATTACAGTCTAGGTTGCTAAGAATCTTTTAAACCAAAGAAAAAAGAAAATACAATAAAGAGAACAAATCAAAACGAAGAGTAAGGCTGAAGTGAGTTGTCATGAAACAAGATAGATAATTACAGAACACACAATTCATAAACCGGAGTGTTGGCTCAGTCAGTAGAGCGTCCGCCTCACAACCGGGAGGTCGTGGGTTCGAACCCCGCGTCATACCATAACACTATAATTTTAAAATTTGTTATCCAATGTTATACAAAAAAGAAAGGAATTTAATTCAATTGAATTTGAATTTGAATTATGAATTATCCCCAGGGTGGGGAGAATGGTGCAGCGTTGTCGAAATGATCGGGGGGGGGGGGGCTCGGCTGGCCGGCTGGGGCCCGGGATGATGGGTCACGTGCATTATCACAATACGTTTTCAATAAATGTGTTATACTAATATTCGGGGCCATGTGGTGTCCCCCGTCCCCCCCCCCCCCCCCCCCGCTTAAAGCTATGGTGACAACTCAGAGCGGCGACCGACCGATTTGTAGCCTGCTCGGTCGCCGCTGGAATTTAGGCATCGCCCAACGATTTTTGGAGGAGTCTAGCAGGCTGTAGAACCCCAGCGATGCCTGAGCGGTGCCCTGTCGATTTCCCCTCGGTCGCAGGTCGATTTTAGGTCAAAACTGGGCGAAATCGGGGACCTCCTCCGGGCGGCGTACCGGCAGTGACCGACTAATAGCCCATCGATTCCCGAGCGGTCTCCCACCTGCCACCGGCTGATTTTAAAGAAATTGCCCGGAGGCCGGCCGGTGATCGGCGGGGCATCAACAAAAAAAACGCTCGATGCCCGGGCGGTCGCCGCCCGGGCACCGACCTAATCGAGCGTTCGCCGTAGAGCGATTAGGTCAAATATCGAAGCCGCTAGTTCAAAGGCTACGGACCGATTTTGAACTCACCGCCCAGTGACCGACTGATCTCCCAGCGACGACATGGCGGCGACCGGGCGGCGACCGCTCGGCAGCTTTTGACCTAGCGGCTTCGATTTTTGACCTAAATCGCTTGACGGCGAACGCTCGATTAGGTCTCTGCCCGGGCGGCAACCGTAATTTGAGCGGCGAGTGAAAAGTGAGCAGGCGCCGCCGAATTTTAACTCCGCGCTAAAACTTCGGCGGCGACCGAGCGATGCCCTAAAAACAAGCGGTGCCTGGGCGGCCGCCGCTCGGTGCTTGGGCGAAATTTGCTTAAAGTAGATATTTATTGATTTTAAAAACTAACTTTTATTTCATTATTGCAAAGTTGAAACTTTGATTCGACAAGGTTATCAAAATGTAATGCCTGGAAACATTCGAAGTAATGATTATTATAAATTACAAAACGCTTGAATATAGCCCCGGCATAGCACCGGAAGAGCTCTCCGAACGCTGCTGAGATGTGTGAGATCATAGTATATGGACATGATTTGCACAAGCAGACGATGTCCCATGACATCTCACACATTTTCAGTGCCTGTGTTTTCATCTTCTCTTGAGTTCTTTCTCTTACTTCACTATCGTCAGGCTAATTGTATAATCTATTGCCTCACTCTAAACCCCACGCATGGTTTTATTTTGATGACAAATGCAGCGATACAAAAATAAAGGAATCTGTCGCTAGTAAACAAAATAAGACGCCATTGTATATTCAGCTGCACACACCGCGGTATGTTCGGCGTTTCAAGAGGGAACGAATGCCGTCCTTAATATCATTCCGGTGGTTTTTTCAATTTGAAAGTCTGGTTTCTTTGATTGTGAATTAATCCCTATCCTGTTTATTTACAAGCAAAAGATTTTAGTGATCAGAATCGGGTCATATCCCCTTTTGAAAAGTTTGACATGCCATTACATTTATATACACTAAACTCATTATAATTTGACAAATAACAGCTTTGCAATTATGTTCATTCTTTATGGGATGTCGTCTGCTTGGGCAGTATTGGTCCATATAGTGACGTCATTAAAACATCGGTATTTTCCCGGCGAATCTCTTGTATATCCCAGCTGCTGTGGAGGTGGTTGTATTTATATTTTTATAAATCACCCGATATGTAGTTGACCTAAAACTTGTACGATGGCCATCTGTTAGCTTACCAGTTTCTAGTAATACATTAGTTGACATATTTGTGATGTTCTTTGAATTTCACCTTTAAAACGCGCCGCCCGACCGCCAAGCAGGCTATACTTTAAGGGGTTGTGACCATAGCTTAATCCACAACCGTGGGGTGTCCCCTATCCATTATTTCGCTTTCTTATTATCATTTTGTTTATTGCTTATTACATTTTCAATTTGTTATGAATAGTGGCCCTCATCCCGTATTATCAATAGCGACCCTCATCCCGTATTATGAATAGCAACCCTCTTCTCCTATTATGAATGGCGACCCTCATTCCGTATTATGAATGGCGACCCTCTTCTCCTATTATGAATAGCGACTCTCATCCCGTATAATGAATATTGACGCTTTGCTCCTATTATGAATAGCGATCCCCATCTCGTATTATGAATAGCGACCCTCACTTCGTTTTATGAATAGCGACCCTCTTCTCCTATTATGAATAGCGACCCTCTTCTTCGATTATTAATAATGACCCTAATGAATAGCGACCCTCTTCTTGTATTATGAATATCATCATCATCATCATCGACCCATTCTGTATTATGAATAGCGACCCTCTTCTTGTATTATGAATATCATCATCATCATCATCATCATCAATATTTTTATTATTATTATCATTATAGTTATTATTATTATTAATAATATCATAATCATCATAATTGTCATTTTTTATTTTTAATCATCGTCAATGCTGAATTTCAAACCTTAAGATCTTAAAATACTTATCATTTTATCTTTTGGTTTGAAGCGATAGAAACTCTTTTAGTAACAAAACAAAAATCTTTCATCAGTGTGATCCTTTCATAATTGTACCAAAAGTGTGAATTGTGTGCTTTCTTGAGTTTCTGTGGTAAGGGGTGTGATTTTAATCCACAAATAACTTTTCTTTAAAAAGAAATTATATACAAAACAGCGTTGGGGTAAATTTGGACTGTGTAACAACTTAACCCATACCAAACGTGTTCATATCTTTACACCTACTTGCACACATATGTTGTTGATTTAGTTGTTCAGTTCTATCGGGGTTAATTCGTAAAAATGCTTACGCCTTTTACTTCAAAAAAAAATCAAATTGTGTTTCATGTTCTTCCCAATTAGTTAAAGATGACTGAGACTGAGATCTCAAATCTATAAATAAACAGCACATAACAAAGGAGGTAGTGTTTGAAAATACACTCAACTAATCTATAGACACACTTTTTTCAATGATAACTTGTACAATAATTCACGAATAGATCAACATAATCTTAAACAGACAGGAATGAAAATATCTTATTTGTATTTGGCGTACACTGTCTAACATATCACAACAAACACATTATACTGGGGGGCGGGGGGACTTAACCCATAATCTCTTGTAAGAGAAAGTAATTATCAAAGTTTATCTCAGGATCACTTCATCATTTATTTTTTGTAACAAGTAGGCTCGGGCTCCCCTATATAACCATACGCTAATTGACCCACAGCACCCGAGCCCTCGCTCTCTTCCCGCCATTAGAAGAATGGTACATGTAATCTGGTATACTATACTCTTGGGATATAAAATACCAGAGAAAAATCTTCCTTGCGGTAAATCACATATTAATAACCCATCATTCTTAAGTCACTCTTAAGTATGATTAACAATCTTCCCAGTGTTAGGACTTGAAACAAGAACTGTTTAATTACTCCATTATTCATTATTTCCTTCCATTTACATCATACATTCTGTCATTTGTCAATAAGGCTGTACAGTTGTTCTATGATGATACAGTGACCCTAAATGCAATATCTCTTCATCCTGCTATTAAGAAGCTAACAACAGGTGATTTATAAAAAGATGTCATAGAATAGGAATTATAATGTGACACAACCCTCTCTCGACCATTCTGTCGTAAACGGCGAGGGTGTGTTATAGAACTAAGACCTCTTAAAGTATCCAAGTCGCAACAGCAACACAATTGGACTGTTTAATTCTGTCAAAATATGGCGCTGCTCTTTCTGGTATCTAGTCTGTTTGCGTCGAGCTTATGGCAACCATCACTTGCCCATAACCATGGTAACATATCGATTGAGAATAGTTGGCAGAATATTGAAATAATTACTGGTAGCAATGTCTGTTTAGTTTGTCCTAATGTTCAACAAATCGGAAACGTAACTTGGTGGAGATATGATGATGATGATGATGATGCAACAGAAATCGCAACATGCAGAGGACTTGACTGTCAAGTACATCCTAACACTCGAAATGAAGATTATATTGTTCAACGAAATGCATCCAGCTCATCATTAATGATCGCAGCTACATCAAACGTCTCATTTCAGTGCAAATGTGATCATGATGTTGTCATCCAAACATTCAACTTATCGGTTCTCGAGGTTCCACCACCAAAGTGTCAAGTCACACCTTCCTTATCAGTTAAAGGGATCTTGAAGATCTTACTAACATTGAGGTGTGAGTGGAATGCACCTCATGGTATGGCGGGTGATCTGGAATTGGAAGGAGATGAGGTCGGAACAGTCGTATCTCGTGTCAAGAGCGTACAACACATCGTAACGGTCGAAAACTCTTGACCCGTCAAGTGTCACCCTGTAAGCTTATACTTCCAGAAAGAAACAAACCTCTTTTGTGTTCGTTCCCATTTTACATTAATGTGGAGAGTTCTTTCAGCCTCGACAATGCTGTCTTTGCATGCGATGTCAAGCACGACATCGAGAATCCAACCTTCAAGTGGAGACTGCTGGACAATAAAAACGGATCGATTGACATCGCATCGCGATCCTGGACACGGGACGGTGGGCGAAGCCTTCTTTTGCAGGAGGTTGGGGAGGAAGACAGGAAGACAGGATGATTGAGTGTACGGTATCGAGTGGAAGTTCGTCCTTGATCATCGACGCCATTGGCTTTGCGAGAATCACGGTTTACGACCATGACGACGATGAGTATGACGACGTCACTGTGGCACAGGCAATGATCGGGAGCATCCTTGGACTCCTCCTGCTTGTCATCATCGGTTTGGTGAGTACAATCTCTTGCTGCTTGTACAAGGTGAAGGCAACACTAAGTGACATGAAGGCCATGATACGTTCTTTAAACCAAGAGAACACAAATCCGAATCCGAGCACTTCATCAGCAGAAGGGGTGGTAAGCAGTGGGATCAGTAAGGTTGATAATGCAGAACTGAATTACTCGGTTCCTCGACAGTTCAGATGATCATACGGACTTCAACACTTGCATGTTGGACACAACGTTACCCCAGTACTACCAGTACATCGACATCCCAACTAGAGGTGAGCGGACGCTAGACAAGTGCTACGGTAATGTCCACAACGCTTATAAAGCTGTCGCGAGACCTCCGATTGGAAACTCAGATCATAACATCGTTGAATAATGATACCGAAGTACAAACAAAAACTTAAAAGATTCAAACCCACCGAGGTAAACATGAAACAGTGGAATGAAGCAAATACTGCTGCATTGCAAGCCTGTTTAGAATGCACAGACTGGGAGGTATTAGTCGAACAGTCGCTTGATAATACTTCTGAAGTAGTGAGTTCTTATATAAGATTCTGTGAAGATATGTTGATACCTGAGAAATGTATGAAGATGTTCCCAAATAACAAACCATGGATAGATAAAAACATGTAAGTCGTTCTTGGTAGAAAAATTGAATGCCCATAACAGAAATGATATCGAGCAAAGGAAAGAAGTTCAGAGAGAGCTTAAAAAGTACATATGTAAGAGGAAGAGAGAGTACGGGTCTAAGATGGAACATAACTTAGGTACAGGAGACTCTAAGAAAGCATGGGGAAGTTTTAGGAAAATTAAAGGGTATCAAAAGAAAAACACTCTCGCTTGTGTCGTAAACCCCAAGTTGTTTGTCGAGAATTTGAATAACTTGTTTTCACGTTTTGATGTAGAAGTCGACAGGAATATGATGGAGTTGTCAAACATTAAGGAGGAGGGGAATTTCATCACATGTTACAGAAGACGATAAAGTAGTCATCAACGAACAGGATGTTAGGAGGCGTTATACCCTGTTAAGTGTAGTAAGGCTATGGCTCCTGATGGATTAAGTGGTCAAGTTTTAAAGTCATGTTGTCAGCAGCTGTCAGAGGTTTTTCGCATGCTTTTTCAGTGGTCGATGGATATCCACTCAGTCCCATTGCTTTGGAAATCAGCCATTATTTCACCAGTACCAAAAATATAAAAACCAAAAGATTTGAATGATTACCGACCTATATAGCATTAACACCAATAATCATGAAATGTTTTGAACGTGTCGTTAATGGTATCTTGATGGAGGAAACAAAGGCATTTACTGACCCACTGCAGTTTGCCTATCAAAAGAATAGGGGAGTTGATGATGCTGTTTTCTCACATACAATTTTAAGTCACCTTGAGAAACCTAAGACATATGTAAGGGTGTTATTCATTTATTTCTCCTCTGCTTTCAATACGGTTGTGCCCCATATACTTGTATCATGACATCAATATTAACCCAAACCTGTTGCTTTGGATAGGTGACTTCATGTCAAACAGGTCCCAGAAAGTGAAGTGTAAGGATATTCTCTCACAAACAAGGATCATAACCACAGGTACTCCGCAAGGTTGTGTCCTCTTGCCTACATTATTTACATTATTCACAAGTGAAGTAGAAAACCAGACAACGTCATGTTGGAAAGTTGTGAAATATGCAGACGACACTTGCATCATCGGTTTAATTACAGATAGGAATGAGGACATGTACAGAACCAAGGTGGACGATTTGGTTAAGTGGTGTAAAAAAATGTCACTGATCCTTAATATTAAGAAAACGAAAGAAATGATTGTGGATTTCAGGAAAAAGGATAATGTCATTTTGCCGTTGGCTATTGATCAAGATGATATAGAGATGGTTTCAAACTACAAATATCTAGGAACCCACATTGACAAGGATTTCAGTTGGAATAACAATACTCAAACCATTGTGTTAAAAGTTAACCAAAGGTTATTCCTCCGAAGGAAATTGAAAACATTCAATATTAGAAGGGAGACTCTTCTCTTCTTCTATGATAGCATCACCAAACCAATTATCTCCTTCTCCTGTCTTGTCTGGTTCTTTGGTCTCACCTCTCAAAATAAAATGAAACTGATGAGGGTAATGAAAACTGAAAGTAAGGTAATTGGCTTACCTGTTAAACAAATCGAAGAGATAGCTGAATCAGCTGTAATCGATAAGTTCAATCACATCATTGAGGATGTAACTCATCCTCTACATAGGCATATTTTTTCAACAAATCAGGACGTGTCCGGCTACCGAGAGTCAAAACAAATAAATTTAGGGGGTCATTTCTCATACGTGCCATGACACTGTACAATGACAGGTTCAGGAGGTAATTGTTAATTATTAATTATTAGTTACAGAATCAGTTATTAAGGATATATGGATGTACTGCATATTTATTTAAACTCTGGTAATCTGCCTATTTCAACCGTATAACGATATTACCAGTAGTGATCTCTGGTATGTCTATGGTTGTAATTTGTGTGTAATTATGTTTCTGTACCAAAGCCTTTACCAGTCTGTACTCATATTCTATTGTGTGTTGTATTTATTCCTGATTTTGTATTTTGTATGAATTGATAGTACATGTATATTAATTAATGTTATATATATTGAGAAACAGCCGGGAAATTATTTTTATGCCATGTAATTGTGCATGATCAATAAAATTGAACTTGAACTTGAACTTGAACTTGAAATACCAATCACAGATGGCCAGGTTGCTGAAGGAGCAACCAGGTACAATTTGACGTACAACGATGGTTATATTTACATGGGTGGTGAACCTGACGATATAGATTACGAAGATATGGGATGTCTGGAATGAAATTAACTCTTTGAAAGTTTATTTATTTATTTTTATTTTTTAGGGGGTGACAAAATTGTATTATAACATTATTGCGACTTTCGCCTAATTAAATTGGGTAGCAATATTTCCCAGAAACCGATGAAAATTGAGTGACAATTTCAGGATGTAAAAATCACTAAATATAAGTTAGTATATTTCTGTTTGTACACACTTGTAAATAGAGCACTCTCGTACATAAACTGATATAGGTCTTAGACCTAAAGAGTCAAACAACGGAAAATACAGAATATGTATGAAAGACATTTTTGTTCTAATATTCGTTACAGTTTCATAGTAGCCATGTGCATACGTTTCGAATATTTTTTATGTTTAAATTTTCACTTTCACAACGCAGTGCTGTGCTACTCTGAAAGATATCCATTTGAAATTAAAATAATGACTAGGGTGTATGTTCTGTCTTTTGATAAAAAATTTAGTCGATGGTCTGCAATCGTCTACAGCCGACCTCTTTTTTTCTTTCAGAATCATAATTATTTGTTATATATATGCTTTTCCGTTAAGTAGGTAACCCAAATTGGTACATCTTTTGCTAGCATCAGGCAATTATTTGTAATACTTTAGAAAGGGTCAGAGTTATAAAGAGGTATATGTAACTAAGGAAAATACAAGAAAACACTTTCAACGATTCTCTGTTATAACCGAAGGATGCATAGAATATGAATAATAGGGGATGGTTGGGTTTATATGTTTTAATCTACAGCAGACAAAGATCTATATACAAGCAATGATTTTAACGGGCTCCTTCACCTATATTCACCATGTCTAGATTTTTAAACTGATTTACATTGTAAATTATATACTTTAATTTTCTGACCGATTTCATTATTATAAGGATGGATATCTTTTCTTTTTCTTCTTACACCACTGAGGAGAGTATGTGATGCATATAATTTGTTATGTCTTGTGAAAATAAAATGAACGTGAACTGAAAATATACTTTTTGTAGACATGTATTTATGAAATAGGCTAAATTCAAGGTTTCTGTCAAGGCTTCAAGGTTTATTTTTATTTTTCCACATAATATAACATAGTCAAATAATACATAATACAAGTGCTCTGTAATATAATTAGAAAATGTAGGTATAAAAATCGTTAGGTAATCCTACACCCCCCCCCCCCCCCCCCTTGCGCTACAAAAAAAAAACGGATGTCTTTAACATTGGTGTATACACAGAATGTTTACAGATAATGGAAATAATAATAATAATACATGGTAACCTTTCTAGCAGAGAAGAGAGAGATAGAGAGAGAGAGAGAGGGAGGAAGAGAGAAAGAAAGAAAGAGGAAGTGGAAGATGGAGCATGAAGGACGGGGACATTACATACTATGGTTACTTTTGTTTTGGTCTTATCTTAAAAGGTTTATCTTTTAATTTAGTTTAATATTATTGTTCCAAAAGCTGTTTTCCCTATACATGTTGTCGTTTTAATAATTGTATATATCTAGAAGGTATTGTTTAAGTCTACATTTAAAAGGAAAAAATGGTAGTAGCTGATTTAATTTTATCATTTAATGAGTTCCGGTATATATAAAAGTCTTTTGAGCAGTGACAGTTCTGGTCTGTGGTAGATGAAACTGATCTGTATGTCTAGTTGGGGTACTTGTGTACTTCATTGTTTTTTTTAAATATTTGCAGCAAGTTTTTTGGTTACACTGATTTTTTTTCCTCTCCAAATGGTACATAAAACAACCGAGAGTATACAAATATAATTCATCAATTTTTAAGACCTTATTATCATAAAAGAGAGTGTTAGTGTGAAAGTGATAGCTTTTGTCGCAGAAAATTCTCATTAGCCCTTTTTGCAGTAGTATGAGTTTATTGAGGTTTTGTTTAGTAGAGTGGCCCCGAGTATTCTATATTTCAAAATGGATAGGACAACAGTACAGTATAATATATGGAGGGTGGGCTGTCAGAAGAAATGTTTAATTTTATAACACCGATGTAACGTGATACCTTCTTACATAATTGAGTAACATAGGATGTCCATGTCAAACGGTCAGCAATTATAATACCAAGAGATTTGATATTAGTAACATGGGTGAGTGCATGTGTTTTGAGAATTGTAGGTTCAGGAAGTGTAGTACTGCTAAAAATCATAAAATTGGTTTTTATCAAGATTTAGTTTATTTGCAGAAATCTAATTACAATTTCGGAGAGCTGGTGTGGATCCTCATTTGTGTAAAATAATTTGAATCGTCAGCAAAGAGTATAAAGGATAATTGTCTAGATGAAAGATAAAAGTTATTATTATACAATATGAATAATAGCGGACCTAGTATGGAGCCTTGTGGTACACCGCATGTTATTGTCACCTTAAAGGTGGTTGTACAGTTGTCGATAACTACAAATTTTGTCCTATTTAACAGTGAGATAATTCCAGGCCTTTCCTCTGATTCCATAATGATTCGGCTTATGTAAAAGTATAATGTGATCCGCTGTAGGCCTTCGAGAAGTCCAGAAATAAAGACAAAAATATCCCCATTTTCGTAAGTGAGGACCGATTGATCTTTGTGCATCATACATCATCTACTTTTTTGAAAATGTGGGTGGGGATAATTATGATTCACCACAAATGTATTACAATAAAAGCTCACTACTAAAGTTATTAT
>JAVYIG010018477.1:0-19538 GCA_035222895.1 Strongylocentrotus droebachiensis | reverse complement strand
CCCAGCTAAATGAATTAGGTTTATTCTTTAATCTTCCAATTTTATCAGGAGTGATTTTCCTCACCATCCTAACCAGGGGAGGATGGGAATTAGCACCAATGTAAGATGTTATTTTGGCGAATATATTGGAGAACGATCAGAAATATAAAGAATGTGTCACCCCCCCCCCCCGTCCCCCGGGATCGCCGCCCCTGGTATTCATTCCGATGCTTGTCTCTGACAGGCTGTCCACAAGTCAACGATCAGGAAAATAATTAGCGTGACTGGGAGACAATAAGGGGCTTACAACGTGACACAATCAAAAGAATAGCCTACAAATAAATAGCCTGCAACCAGAGTGAAACACTGGTCCAAACCTGATATTGAATAATTGTAAAAAGTATATAAAGATATATCCGACACATATCACACAATAATGAAATATAATGATAATATACAACAGAATCATAAACAAACTTTAAAAAACAAGCACAAAGATAATACTGAAATAAAGACGTTAAGTTAACTAAGATACTCTATATAAAAGGAATCCCACCCTGATATCAAGTTGGCTTCAATAGACGAAGAAAAATGAGTGAATGTGGTCAGTGAAAGTTTGAACATAAGTCGCTAAATCAAACCACAAATCATCAATTCTGTGACGTATCTTGCGAGGTCTCTTCCCATAATTGACACTATGTTGGTAATTTTTCTCCCCAGTATTCATACAAAATGTCTTCATTCAAGCGACGGATCAAGGAATCTTTGACCGGGGGGGGGGGGGGGGGGGGGTACAGGCCTAACAAATGGAAGACAATCAAAGGGGGGTCACATAACTCAGGAACCGACATGCATATCTATGGAACTCATACTAAGTTTGGACGTCTGGTCTACACCCTTGCCCCTTAACTGAAAGCCTTGATACCGCCAGAGAAATCATGTACACCCTGTTACACCAACAAATGTAATAACGCCCACAAATGTAATAACACTTTACCCACAAATGTAATAACACCTACAAATGTAATAACACTTTACCCACAAATGTAATAATTTCACCCACAAATGTAATAATTTTGAATCGCCCACAAATGTAATAATGACTTTACCCACAAATGTAATAATGACTTTACCCACAAATGTAATAAATTTGAAGTGATATTTTGTCGAATTTGTTCAAAACTAAAACCCATGGGTATAGCGCGCAGTCTTTACTCCAGACCCGGTTATTTCAAAAAATTAAAAAATCTTCAAAACTAAGACCCCATAATCCTTTTCCTGTGGAATAACATGAGAATCGAGCGTAGTCTTTCCTCAAGACACGGTTATTCAAAAGTTAAAAAAAAAAACTTTTAAACTAAGACCCCACCATCTTCCAAACTAAGACCCGGTAATAAAACATGGGTTTAGAGCGTAGTTTTTCTTCCAGACCCGGTTATTTCAAAACTTTTTAAAAATCTTCAAAACTAAGACGCCATCATCTTATTCCTGTGGAAGAACATGAGTATTGAGCGTAGTCTTTTCTCCAGACCCGGTTATTCAAAAGTTAAAAAAAAAAAAAAAAAAAAAAAAAAAAAAAAGAGCCCCTCCATCTTCCAAATTAAGACCCGGTAATAAAGCATGGGATTAGAGCGTAGTCTTTACTTCAGACTCGGTTATTTAAAAAAATGAAAAACCTTCAAACTAAGACCTCACCATCTCATTCCTGTGGAATAACATGGGTATAGAGCGTAGTCTTTCCTCCAGACCTGGTTATTTCAAAAGAAATAGAAATTTAAACAAATCTTCGAAACTAAGACCCACCATCTTATTCCTCTTTTTTCTTCATTTAAAAATAAATTACATTATTACATATGTGGATACAACACGTCACAAATAAATGATTGGTCGGCGGTCACACGAACTGACGAATCAGTAAAAATGGTCCATATATATAACACACAGAGGAGGGACCGATTCGATGGTTCGTTGACCGTCGACGATTTTTTAATCATGTAAATATTCTAACGCCCACAAATATCCTGGAATTCAATGTTCGTAGAAAAAAAAGTAATCGAATAAGTGACCTTAAATGTATTTAAATATTGACGCTGATTGTTTTATGCATGTTTCGCTTGATCTCGTTATACAGCTATTTATGATTTGTTATATGAAAGTATGCGTTGTTATTTGCTTGTTAACCTATTATCATTTCAGACTTGTTCTTGTTTATATAGCTGCTTGAGTGTTTCAGAAGTAGGGAAAACTGTAATATAAATGTGTTTTGTTTGTATTTGCCTTTGAATAAATTTCGTTCTCATGAATTCAAACCGTGTACCGCGTACCAATTGGTAGTCTTCAGTATAAGTAATTGATACGTTCATCACATGAAGAAAGGTAATTCATTCACGTACTCATGAAAATATAACATCGCAATCCAACGTTTCAATGTCACTTATAGCGTACATATATATATATATATACAGGCGCGGATCCAGGATTTCTTAGGGGGGGGGGGCCCACTTTTTTTTTTTTGGTCCGAAAAAAATTGTAACGACTCAGCCAGCCGCTAAATAAGCGGGGGGGGGGGGGGGGGGGGGGGGGGGGAAGAGGACACTTTTTTTTTGAAAATTTGACATTTTGTTCCGTTGGGGGGGGGGGAGGTGAGGTCACCTTTTTTAGGTCAGCCATTGGCATATTTTTTTTATTTTTTTTTTTAATTAAAAAAAAAAAAAAAAAAAATCACAGAAAAGGGGGGGGGGGGTTTGCTCCAAAATACACACATAAAAACAGAAGGGGGGAGGGTCAACCCCCTAACCCCCTCCCCCCTTCCGTACGTGCCTACTCGTCTAAAAAAAAGTTTTCCCCCACCCGCGCGAAGCGCGGAAGCTTTTACGTTTCATTAAATCATTAGAAAAAGAAGACGATTCGTTGTACAGTTTTTTACTCTTAATCCTCGTCTTAATTCATCCCTCTCTCCCGCGCAAAGCTCGGAAGCTTTTACGTTTCATTAAATCATTAGAGAAAGAAGACGGTTCGTAGTACCGTTCTCGAAAAAAATCCTCGTCTGAATACAGCTTTTACGTTTCATTAAATCATTATCGAAATGAGACGATTCGTCGTACCGTTATGACTTTTAATCCTTGTCTAAATTCAGTTTCCCCCCCTCCCACGCGAAGCGCGGAAGCTTTTACGTTTCATTAAATCATTAAAGAAAGAAGACGATTCGTTGTACCATTATCGACTCTTAATCCTTGTCTAAATACAGTTTTCCCCCCGCTTCGACGTTTCATTAAATTTTTAAAGAATGAAGACGATTCGTTGTTCCGCTCTCGAAAATAATTTAGTTTCCCCCACCCGCGCGAAGCGCGGTAGCTTTCACTTTTCAATAAATCATTAGAGAAAGAGGAAGATTCGTCGTACCGTTCTCGACTCTTAATCCTTGTCTAAATCAATTCCCTTACGCGCGAAGCGCGGAAGCTTCGACGTCATTAAATTATTATAGAAAGAAGACGATTCGTTTCACCGTTCCCGAAAATTATCCTCGTCTGAATTAAGTTCCTCCTGCCCTCCCCCGCGCGTAGCGCGGAAGCTTTGACGTTTCATTAATTCATTAGAGAAAGAAGACGATTCGTTGTACCGTTCTCGACTCTTAATCCTTGTCTGAATTTCAAATATGTTCTTTGTCTATTCCCTTTTCTTCCTACGTCCTCTTCCTTTACACTCCTCTCTTTTTTGGCCGGCGTTTATTGGGGGACCACCCCACCGCCCCCTGGCTACGCGCCTGCTGTCAGATAAACATATGTTGATACCTTGTCCGCCCCCGGAAGCTCAGGGGTTTAAGGTTTTAATTTACGGTCAGATTAGCATTCAGGGGTCCGCCTTAGCGCCCTAGACGGGGTCCAGGGGGCAGAGCCCCGGAAGTTCAGAAGTTTAGGCATTTAATTACGGTCAGATGAGCATTATTTTGATACCTAATTGTTACAATGGCAGGTCACTAATTTGCTTGGGGTTCAGGGGGCGGAGCCCCGGAATCTCAAGGGTTTTAGGCACTCAATTACGGTCAGATGAGTATCGAGGGGCCGGCCTAAGGGCTCTTGGTTGGGTCCAGGGGGCAGAGCCCCCAGAAGCTCAGGGGTTTTAGGCGTTTAATTACGGTCAGATGAGCATTTTTGATACCTTATTATTTGTGACACTAGCAGGACACTATTTGGCGTGGGGTCCAGGGGGCAGAGCCCCCAGAAATCAGGGGTTTTAGGCATTAAATGACCGTCATATGAGCATCTAAGGGCCCGCCTTAGGGCCCTAGGTGGAATCCAGGGGGCAGAGCCCTTAGGATTTTAGGCATTAATTTTAATCATGATCAGATGAGCATATTTTGATACCCCATTATAATGTGACGCTGGCAGTTAACTATTTTTTCTTTCTCGCTCTCTTTCTTTCTATTTCTCTTTAATATACTTTTTCAAAAAAAGTGTGGGGGAGGGGCTCGAGGATCCCGATCCCCGCCGTTCCGCGGGCCCTGATATGTAGGCATCTCAAGCAGGCGCGGATCTACGGGGGGGTTTAGGGGGTTTAAACCCCCCCCCCTTGGGCGGCCCCCAAAAAAAAAAAAAAAAAAAAGGAAAAAAAAAGAAAAAAAGAAAGAAAAAAAGAAAGAAAAAAAGAAAGAAAAAAATTGTGTTAATAGATGCCAGGAAAACATCACTTACGGGGTTCAAATAAACACCCAAAAAAAAATCGGCTCGCCGCTTCGCGGCTCGTGGACGATGCTCCGCATCGTCATTATTTTGGTCAAACCCCCCCCTTAGCAAAAAGCTAGATCCGCCCCTGTCAAGAAGCATTTTCTTGCCTGGCTGTAAATTTAGGAATTTGTCATTTTCCAACAAACGCATGAAGTGAGGAAAATTATCTCATTTCAGCATTATTTGTTAACCACCGTTATTGAATTATAAATAAACCACGTTTTAATTCTATTTCTCCAACCCCCCTCCCCTATCAGTATGCCAGTGCCCTCCCCCCTCCCCCTACCTTTCTTCATTCTCTTTTTTTTCCTTTCCCTTTCTCTCCTCTTTCACTTTGCCTTCCCTTCCTTATCTCTCTTTTAGGTTTGCTGGGGGGGGGGAGGGGCACAGTCATTTTGGTCCCCAACCCGCTACACACATTGTTGGCAGGATTAACCGCAACTGATCTCCGCTTCTTTTCTCCCTTTTCTTTTTTTCTTTCTCTTTTTGTTCCCTTTTAGCT
Source organism: Strongylocentrotus droebachiensis (assembly GCA_035222895.1). Taxonomy (NCBI): domain Eukaryota; kingdom Metazoa; phylum Echinodermata; class Echinoidea; order Camarodonta; family Strongylocentrotidae; genus Strongylocentrotus; species Strongylocentrotus droebachiensis. The sequence continues at coordinate 14,333 of JAVYIG010018477.1, read as the reverse complement.
CTCCTCTTTTCCTTTTCCTTCCTTCTCTCTTTTTTTAGCGGGGACGGGGGGGGGGGGGGGGGGGGCGGAGGCTAGGGTCTTTTGCCCCCCCTCGATCCACAACTTGTTGGCGGGAAAATTACAACTGATATCCCCCTTCTTTTCTTTTCTTCTTTCTATTTTTTCCTTCCCTTTATCTCCTCTTTATCTTTTTTCTTTCCCTTTCCTTCCTTCTCTTTTATTTTTTTATTGGGGGGGGGGGGGGGGAGGGGGGAGGCAAGTCTTTCCCCCGATCTCCTTCTTCCCTCTTTTCTTTTCTTCTTCCTCTTCTTTTTTTCCCTTTCTCTCCTCTTTCCCTTCTTTTCCTTCTCTCTCTCTCCTTTTTTTTTTTTTTTTTTTTTTTTTGCGGGGGGGGGGGGGGGGCCAAGGCACGCTCGGCCCCCCCCCTGGATCCGCGCCTGTATATATATATTATGTTACATATCGTGAACATATTTCATAATAACATGCATAAAACAATCAGCGTCAGTATTTAAATACATTTAAGGTCACTCATTCGATTACTTTTTTTTTCTACGAACATTGAATTCCAGGATTTTGATTTTTTTTTTAACTTTTGAATAACCGTGTCTGGAGGAAAGACTACGCTCGATTCTCATGTTATTCCACAGGAAAAGGATTATGGGGTCTTAGATTTGAAGATTTTTTTATTTTTTGAAATAACCGTGTCTGGAGTAAAGACTGCGCGCTATACCCATGCTTTATTACAGGGTTTTAGTTTTGAACAAATTCGACAAAATATCACTTCAAATTTATTACATTTGTGGGTAAAGTCATTATTACATTTGTGGGTAAAGTCATTATTACATTTGTGGGTGATTTGAAATTATTACATTTGTGGGTAAAATTATTACATTTGTGGGTAAAGTGTTATTACATTTGTGGGTGTTATTACATTTGTGGGTAAAGTGTTATTACATTTGTGGGCGTTATTACATTTGTGGGTGTAACACACCCCCACATTATCATAACCATCAATGTCAATGTCAATTTACTCCATTGACCATAATGAGACATCCACGGAACACTTGATGCAGTCATATAACTTAGTACGAAATTTAAATTAGTTTGATGATTTTTTTTTTTAGACGTCGTTGCTTGGTTACATAATTATGTTGTCCTTGTGTGTGTGTAATCATTGTTGCTCTCACCCGCGCTCTCCACGATGCATTTAGCAATTTGGTATCGAAATCAAGATGACGTGCCAGTTCAAGGCGTTATCCGTCCGTCACTCGTAGTCGAGTATACTATATATGGGCCTACAAATATATTTGAAAGTTTACTTACCATCGTTTCATTTCTTTGAGAGCTTTTCATTACGACTGATCATAGATGATGACTGTTATCAACACGATGAATCTTGTATTGATATATGCTGTTATTGGTGCAACGATTTATCATTTGGGCGACGGAGATGCCTCAGAGCAAAATTCTAACCTCAATTCTTGCACCGCTGGCGAAGGTAAGACACAATTAAGAATATATAGAAATAGAAATTCAACAAGTAAGGTATTTTTTCTTACAAATTTGGAACAATCTTCGTTTTTGTCTTCTTTTCACACAGGACATTTTAAAAATAGTCCATTGTCTAGTTTTGCATCTAAAGAACAGATTTTAAGTACTTTTAGCAACCAGAGTTGAGATTAATTTGACAAACAGTTGTGATGGAAATTCACCATCTGATAAAAATGCTTTTTAACGATTTTTATCTGACAAAATCCAGGACCAAGTCCCTCTCCGATATATAGAGTATCCTATTTTATCTTAAAATATACAACTCCTATACAATACTTTACATCGTAAACATTATATTGTGTGCGATATCGATTCCGTTGTATTTTTTTTCATTGAAAACGTTTGCATCCTCTTGTCTGCATCGGAAACCTTGGGAATGACAGGCTTTATAAGACAAATACCGATTGCAGTAATATTTGTGATACATTATTTCCCATTTCTTTCTTCTCAATTTTTGTTGTCTCCTAAAAACGTTTTTGATTTCTTTATAAGACAAAACATGTTTATCTTTTATTCATTCAAACATATTTGGCGTTACCGATTTCTGTTTAAGAAATTCTGTGTACATTTTTTTGGATACAATATCATTCATTGATATAATGTTGTTTTTTTTCAGTACAAACGCAATTCCTTGTACACCATGAACCGTATACCTGTCTTTTCTCATATTTCTTTTCCAGCTATTAAACTGGAAGCGTTTCATAAATTGTCTGTATTATTCAAAAATCAATTATATTTAATCCCAGCTGTTGAAAATATGCAAAGGATCTAAAGAGAAGGTTGAGTTCTGGGAAGAGGTGAAACATAATTGTGAGTGTTATCCAGTATACAGTAATATCAAGTTAAACTCTCGTAATTCTGCTTTCTCTAATTTGTGCAAAATTACGCTTGAATACCAATCAATATCTACATTACGTTTTTTTCCCAATAAAGGCAACAAGTGTTAGTTAATACAGTTCTCAAAGGAATAAGTTCATAGAAACGATTGCTACTTATATCGGTAACATGTTTTACCTTATGCAACCAACAGATAAGGAACTTTGTTTTCATTTTTTTTTCTAGTATAATCATGCATAAATTCTTCTTTTAAACTATTGACCCATACAGGTGGTATCGCTCGTTTAAGTCTTGCATAGTCAAACATTGCATTGCATTTTCGTCTGGAATACACCTGCGATGTAGGGTGCGTTTAATCAACACTTTTCACCCTAGAATCATGATATTTAAAGACGTTTAGTTTAAAACACGTTCCGTTCAGGCGATTTTTTCGTCGGTCATAAAAATAAACGTGTTTAAAAACACAAACATAAAACGCTGAAAGAGATGCGTTTTGTATCACGATTCTGCAGAATCACGGTCGCTAAAATTCGATAGAACGAACGGAGTTCTCAATCATGATTCTGTGGTGTCATTTTTGTGGCCTGTTCCGGTTTGGGCAAAAACCACGCGCCTGCTTTTCATGCAATTTGCGCTCACTATACCGTGCTCTTTATCGTGGCCTGTTCCGTTATGTTATTCCTTGTTTTCCTTCTATCATTTCTCTTTCTGTCTTTCCTTATGTTATTCTTTGTTTCTTTCTGTCTTTCCTTATGTTATTCTTTGTTTCTTCCTTATATTCTTATCTTATTCTTTGTTTTTATATATCTATGACCTTTTCTTATGCTATTCTTTGTTTTTATAATTCTATCACTTTCTCTTATGTTATTCTTTGTTTTAAACATTCTATCATTTTTTCGTTCTGTCTTTCCTTATGTTATTCTTTGTTTCTTCCTTCTATTCTTATGTTATTCTTTGTTTTTATGATTCTATCACTTTCTCTTATGTTATTCTTGGTTTTAATCATTCTATCATTTTCTCTTTCTGTCTTTCCTTATGTTATTCTTTGTTTTTTCCTTCTATTCTTATGTTATTCTTTGTTTTTTGCTTCTATCACATTTTCTTATGCTATTCTTTGTTTTTAAAAATCTATCACTTTCTCTTTTGTTATTCTTTGTTTCTTCCTTCTATTCTTATGTTATTTTTTGTTTTTTGCTTTTATCAACTTTTCTTATGTAATTCTTTGTTTTAATCATTCTATCACTTTCTCTTTTGTTATTCTTTGTTTCTTCCTTCTATCACCATTTCTTTTGTAATTCTTTGTTTTAATAATATTCTATCACTTTCTCTTTCTGTCTTTCCTTATGTTATTCTTTGTTTCTTCCTTCTATCACCTTCTCTTATGTTATTCTTTGTTTTTATAATTCTATCACTTTCTCTTATGTTATTCTTTGTTTTAATCCATCTATCATTTTCTCTTTCTGTCTTTCCTTATGTTATTCTTTGTTTCTTCCTTCTATTTTTATGTTGTTCTTTGATTTTTGCTTCTATCACCTTTTATCATGTTATTCTTTGTTTTTATAAATCTATCACATTCTCTTTTTATTCTTTGTTTCTTCCTTCTATTCTTATGTTATTTTTTGTTTTTTTCCTTCTATCACCTTTTCTTATGTAATATTTTGTTTTAATCATTCTATCACTTTCTCTTTCTGTCTTTCTTTATGTTATTCTTTGTTTCTTCCTTCAATCACCTTTCTTATGTCATTCTTTGTTTTTAATCATTCTATCACTTTCCCTTATGTTTTTCTTTGTTTTTAATCATTCTATATTTTTCTCTTTCTGCCTTTCCTTATGTTATTCTTTGTTTCTTCCTTCTATCACCTTTCTTATGTCATTCTTTGTTTTTAATCATTCTATCACTTTCCCTTATGTTTTTCTTTGTTTTTAATCATTCTATATTTTTCTCTTTCTGCCTTTCCTTATGTTATTCTTTGTTTCTTCCTTCTATTCTTATGTTATTCCTTGTTTTTTTCTTCTATCACCTTTTCTTATGTAATTCTTTGTTTTAATCATTCTATCACTATCTCTTTCTGTCTTTCCTTATGTTATTATTTGTTTCTTCCTTTTATCACCTTCTCATTCTTCGTTTTATTATTGCGATCTATGCTCAAAACAGCAGTCGACAGTCGGCCGTAAAAAATTCCAGAAAGCGCGCGCCGAAGTTGACCTATACTTCCTGGGTCAAACTGCGCAGTGTGATGCGCAGTGCCTGGGCTCGAAATGAGCTAGAATCTTCAAAATCTTCCCTGGAGTAAAGTTTGGTGTAAAACGTTTTTATTTGGTTTAGAATGTCTTTCTCAATATCGATAATTTCTCCTCCCTCATTGACTAATCTCTTAATGGTGCTTATCCTTTTATTTGCATGCAACAGCTGACTGAAGTATCTTGTGTCTTTTCCCCACTTTCCTAATATGACGCCGGGGATCGCATTAGTATGCCTTCATGAATATATTTATATCTGTCTGCGAGCTCTTTTTTTTAAATTCCTTTACTTTTCCTTCAGTAACTCCTTGAATAATATTATGTTCTAACTTTTCAATTTCTTTTTTAAGAAATTCTCTTTTCTCTCTTCGATCTCTGGCTCATCTTTTTGAAGAGGCTCATGAAAAGTTCCTTATTTTCATTTTCATACAGTCCCAGAGCACTCTCCTATCTTTAATGTTTAACTTTAGTTCATCCTTTAATCGGATTATCTCTTCTTTCATCTATTTAACATATTCTACGTTTGCACAAAGACTGTTGTTAGATTTGCAATAAGATCCTTTCTTTTTTTCTATATTCTTTTCTGTTTTATCATAGAGAATCTGAAAAATTGCTAAGTGGTCGGGTGCTAAATAAAGTATTACATCGCACTTAATAACCCGCCCTTCCAGATCTTCAGATATAAGCTAATGATCTAAACGACTTTGTTTTTTCGATGGGTTTCTTTCTCTCCAAATGTCTATCAAAATGTAACTTTTCCATAATATAAGAAGATAGATTGCTCAAAAACGCTCTTCAAAGATTACAATATTGTGTGAATCGGTAACATGGTGACAACATAATACATCTTAAATCAAATCTGTTGTAAAAGGTGCATTAAACGATTCTCGAAAACTATTTCCCCACTCTAAAAGGGCAAGGGGTATATCCCCTCCCAGCCTAGTCAATTTGCCCACTCAAATTTTTACCACCCATTACGGCGTTTTCAACCGGGAGTCGCGAGAGTATTTTAGTTACATTGAAAATATATTTCGGAATAACGTACGTTATCGTAAAACTTAGAAACGGGATAATTTCAGGCTGCGTTGTCCATAAACATCCCCATATGATGATATCACGATACTCGGACATGTCGCTGCCCTAACATCATATCATGATTCCTGCAGATGGCGCCCGAATATACCTTATACTGTATATTCTATCTTTATATTGAAATAATGAAAATATAATGTGTGATTTAAAAGGCGTGGAATCCACTGGATCGGGGCGTTTTGGCGTGCGCCTGTAATCCAGATTATAATCGAAGTTACAAACTGATTCAGCTGAGGACGCAGGTGCGAAACTGAGTCGCGGCTTTCGGATGGTGACGTTTAAAGCCGGTCCCCAGACGTAAATAATCAAATCTGATTGTTTAATACACGTCTGTAAAAAAAAAATCAATTACACAATTCAAATTCTCAAGGCGCACTTGTGAGAAAAGAGATCGCATAATAGCATCTGCATTATAAACGAAGGCTGGAGCAGAAGTAAGATATAACATACACAAAAGACAAAACAATTAAATATATACCGAATTAAACAGATACGTTTTATGACAATTTTTAAACAATTCAACTGATTTGTGGATGTGATATAAGCACCTAAAACACTTCAGCTTTCGAGAAATTGAATAATCAAAAATTTACTGGTGCTCCCGGTAAATCTGCAATATTTCAAATAGCGCCTAAGGACATTCCATGGTAGCTGCCACCATGGCAATCTCAGAAATGGTATGCAGTTCTAATATATAATTTCCAAACGGGAATATCGAATTGGTCGATTGTAGGCAAGAAACATTGTTTTAAAGCTAAAGTAATATCAGTCTTAAAAGGGAGCTATACAACTTATTATTTACAATTTCATCACTTTAGACTCGATTTCAAAGGCGACAACGATCATTAAATATTGTAAAATTGCATAATTATGCTTCCAATATGATAAATTGGACCAAATTCATGACCCCATACCAATACTTTTTATTACTTTTAAGACGTCTGGAGCTTTAATTAATTTCTTTATATAATTTTTAAATTCTATATACTTGACTGTTCACGTATTGGCTTGTATTTTTAATGAGACTGAAATGATAAGTCAATGCTCCCGAGGAAGACGAGATTTAAGAGATTTCTAAATATCTCAGATTTTGTTTTGCCCTGGCGCGTTTAAAATTACTCATACACAAACCATCAATCACCTTTAAATTAAACAAAAAATAAATTCTATCTCAATTATCATCAACAGTATTATCAGGTTGTAAGAAACTGCAAAAATGAGTGAGCGTCAGAGAAGTCCATATCAACATGTCAATACTATGGATTAGCAAGTCAATAATTGAGAGAAATCGGAATGTACTTTTGGTCCAGTTATCGTCCACTAATGACGCAAGGAGGTCCTTATTCATGTATAGGCTTTTCTATGCTCACCGGTTCCCCTCTTTAAGTTGAGTTATTCTTTTGCAGTATTGAGTTTCAATATATTTTCTTTCATAATAGACCATAGTTTCTCTATGGGGTTCATTTCTGTCAAATTTTCTGGTCAGTTCTCTTTCCTTCTCCAAACTCCTGTTGGTCTTGTTGGGCGCCATCTTTAAATGTCTAAGGTTTACAGACCTTTAAATTCCTCCTTTTCAATGTTTGACCTCGTATCTCAGCCCAGCAAAAGGCGTGGTCAATTTCTGCAGGTTGGATGCATTAGTATACATCCAGTACATGTACATTTGGTTGGTAACAGACTGCGCTATTACTAAAGTAGTCATACTGCAGTTGAGTTGGCAGATGGGGGCGGAACGAACTTTTTGAAAACGGTTTAGTTAATAACGGGTTTAAACTGATTACGGACTGGCTTGGACTGCCTGGAAATGGCATATTTACCCAATCTCAACTTGATATGAACTGACTGTGGACGGGGTACAGACGAGATGGACGTATTGAAGACTGTTTATGAACTTACTAGGATCGTATTATAGACAATATTTACACAATATACCCCGACCATAACCCGTTTTTACGATTTTCTAGGACGGTTCCAGAACGTAGTGAGAAATAGTTAGTTGTGATTGGGGTTTAGCTGCTGCTAATTGATGCTCGACCACCCCAGCTAACACATAACGTTATCATAACATTTTCAAAAGGTCTTGAGAATGTCTTGAAGAGAACATTTCTTTAAAATGTCATTATAACATTTATAAAACATTATTGCTATTATGTTAAACATTATAAAAACATTTTTTTAATGTACCAATTCCGATGATTTTCGGGACATGTTTTAAAAACATCTTTTGAACATTATTGTAGAATGTTTAAAAAAGATCTTACAAACAGTCCACATGAAATGTTTTTATAATATCATAACAACGTTTTGAAGGAAGCAAAGAAACGTTTTCAGAACATTTTTTAAATGTTATAGATATGATATAACGAAAACATTTTAAAAATGTTTTAAAAATATTGTAATCCTTACATTTAGACGTTGTACAAATGTTACCAAAAAACATTTCAAAAATGTTTTTAACAAAACAATTAAAATAACATTTTTTGAATGTTTTTCAAAATGTTTAAAAAACATCTTACAAACAGTCCACATGTAATGTTTTCGTGATATCATAATAATGTTTTTAAAAAAGAAGAGAAACGTTTTTACAACATCTTTTAAATGTAATTTATATGATATAAAAAGAACATTTTAAAAATATTGTTAAAATGTTGTAATCCTTACATTCAGACGTTGTACAAATGTCACAAAAAAACATTTCAAAAACGTTATAAACTAAACAATTAAAATAACATTTTTTGAATGTTTTTCAAAATGTTTAAAAAACATCTTACAAACAGTCCACATGTAATGTTTTCGTGATATCATAATAATGTTTTCAAAAAAGAAGAGAAACGTTTTTACAACATCTTTTAAATGTAATTGATATGATATAAAAAGAACATTTTAAAAATGCTGTTAAAATGTTGTAATCCTTACATTCAGACGTTGTACAAATGTCACAAAAAAACATTTCAAAAACGTTATAAACTAAACAATTAAAATAACATTTTTGTAATGTTTTTCAAAATGTTTAAAAAAGATCTTACAAACGGTCCACATGAAATGTTTTCTTTATATCATAAAAATGTTTTCAAAGAAGAAAAGAAACGTTTTTCTAACATCTTTTAAATGTTATAGATATGATATAACAAAAACATTTTTAAAATGTTTTATAAATATTGTAATCCTTACATTTAGACGTTGTACAAATGTCACAAAAAAACATTTCAAAAATGTTTTTAACAAAACAATTAAAATAACATTTTTTGAATGTTTTTCAAAATGTTTAAAAAACATCTTACAAACAGTCCACATGTAATGTTTTCGTGATATCATAGAAATGTTTTCAAAGAAGAAAAGAAACGTTTTTCTAACATCTTTAGAATGTCATTGATATGATATAAGCAGAACATTTTGAGAATGTTATTAAAATGTTGTAATCCTTACATTTAGACGTTGTACAAATGTCACAAAAAAACATTTCAAAAATGTTTTTAACAAAACAATTAAAATAACATTTTTTGAATGTTTTTCAAAATGTTTAAAAAACATCTAACAAACAGTCCACATGTAATGTTTTCGTGATATTATAATAATGTTTTCAAAAAAGAAGAGAAACGTTTTTACAACATCTTTTAAATGTAATTTATATGATATAAAAAGAACATTTTAAAAATGTTGTTAAAATGTTGTAATCCTTAGATTCAGACGTTGTACAAATGTCACAAAAAACATTACAAAAACGTTATAAACTAAACAATTAAAATAATTTTTTTTTAATGTTTTTCAAAATGTTTAAAAAAGATCTTACAAACGGTCCACATGAAATGTTTTCTTTATATCATAGAAATGTTTTCAAAGAAGAAAAGAAACGTTTTTCTAACATCTTTAGAATGTCATTGATATGATATAAGCAGAACATTTTGAGAATGTTATTAAAATGTTGTAATCCTTACATTTAGACGTTGTACAAATGTCACAAAAAAAACATTTCAAAAATGTTTTTAACAAAACAATTAAAATAACATTTTTTGAATGTTTTTCAAAATGTTTAAAAAACATCTAACAAACACCTCACATGTAATGTTTTCGTGATATCATAATAATGTTTTCAAAAAAGAAGAGAAACGTTTTTACAACATCTTTTAAATGTAATTTATATGATATAAAAAGAACATTTTAAAAATGTTGTTAAAATGTTGTAATCCTTAGATTCAGACGTTGTACAATACAAACAGTCCACATGTAATGTTTTCGTGATATCATAATAATGTTTTTAAAAAAGAAGACAAACGTTTTTACAACATCTTTTAAATGTAATTGATATGATATAAAAAGAACATTTTAAAAATATTGTTAAAATGTTGTAATCCTTACAATCAGACGTTTTACAAATGTCACAAAAAACATTTCAAAAACGTTATAAACTAAACAATTAAAATAACATTTTTTTAATGTTTTTCAAAATGTTTAAAAAAGATCTTACAAACGGTCCACATGAAATGTTTTCTTTATATCATAGAAATGTTTTCAAAGAAGAAAAGAAACGTTTTTCTAACATCTTTTAAATGTTATAGATATGATATAACAAAAACATTTTAAAATGTTTTAAAAATATTGTAATCCTTACATTTATTTAGACGTTGTACAAATGTCACAAAAAAACATTTCAAAAATGTTTTTAACAAATCAATTAAAATAACATTTTTTGAATGTTTTTCAAAATGTTTAAAAAACATCTTACAAACAGTCCACATGTAATGTTTTCGTGATATCATAATAATGTTTTTAAAAAAGAAGACAAACGTTTTTACAACATCTTTTAAATGTAATTGATATGATATAAAAAGAACATTTTTAAAATATTGTTAAAAAGTTGTAATCCTTACATTCAGACGTTGTACAAATGTCACAAAAAAACATTTCAAAAACGTTATAAACTAAACAATTAAAATAACATTTTTTTAATGTTTTTCAAAATGTTTAAAAAAGATCTTACAAACGGTCCACATGAAATGTTTTCTTTATATCATAGAAATGTTTTCAAAGAAGAAAAGAAACGTTTTTCTAACATCTTTTAAATGTTATAGATATGATATAACAAAAACATTTTAAAATGTTTTAAAAATATTGTAATCCTTACATTTATTTAGACGTTGTACAAATGTCACAAAAAAACATTTCAAAAATGTTTTTAACAAATCAATTAAAATAACATTTTTTGAATGTTTTTCAAAATGTTTAAAAAACATCTTACAAACAGTCCACATGTAATGTTTTCGTGATATCATAATAATGTTTTCAAAAAAGAAGAGAAACGTTTTTACAACATCTTTTAAATGTAATTGATATGATATAAAAAGAACATTTTAAAAATGTTGTTAAAATGTTGTAATCCTTACATTCAGACGTTGTACAAATGTCACAAAAAACATTTCAAAAACGTTATAAACTAAACAATTAAAATAACATTTTTGTAATGTTTTTCAAAATGTTTAAAAAAGATCTTACAAACGGTCCACATGAAATGTTTTCTTTATATCATAAAAATGTTTTCAAAGAAGAAAAGAAACGTTTTTCTAACATCTTTAGAATGTCATTGATATGATATAAGCAGAACATTTTGAGAATGTTATTAAAATGTTGTAATGCTTACATTTAGACGTTGTACAAATGTCACAAAAAAAAAATTCAAAAATGTTTTTAACAAGTCAATTAAAATAACATTTTTTGAATGTTTTTCAAAATGTTTAAAAAACATCTTACAAACAGTCCACATGTAATGTTTTCGTGATATCATAATAATGTTTTTAAAAAAGAAGACAAACGTTTTTACAACATCTTTTAAATGTAATTGATATGATATAAAAAGAACATTTTAAAAATATTGTTAAAATGTTGTAATCCTTACATTCAGACGTTGTACAAATGTCACAAAAAACATTTCAAAAACGTTATAAACTAAACAATTAAAATAACATTTTTGTAATGTTTTTCAAAATGTTTAAAAAAGATCTTACAAACGGTCCACATGAAATGTTTTCTTTATATCATAAAAATGTTTTCAAAGAAGAAAAGAAACGTTTTTCTAACATCTTTAGAATGTCATTGATATGATATAAGCAGAACATTTTGAGAATGTTATTAAAATGTTGTAATGCTTACATTTAGACGTTGTACAAATGTCACAAAAAAAAAATTCAAAAATGTTTTTAACAAGTCAATTAAAATAACATTTTTTGAATGTTTTTCAAAATGTTTAAAAAACATCTTACAAACAGTCCACATGTAATGTTTTCGTGATATCATAATAATGTTTTTAAAAAAGAAGACAAACGTTTTTACAACATCTTTTAAATGTAATTGATATGATATAAAAAGAACATTTTAAAAATATTGTTAAAATGTTGTAATCCTTACATTCAGACGTTGTACAAATGTCACAAAAAACATTTCAAAAACGTTATAAACTAAACAATTAAAATAACATTTTTTTAATGTTTTTCAAAATGTTTTAAAAAGATCTTACAAACGGTCCACATGAAATGTTTTCTTTATATCATAGAAATGTTTTCAAAGAAGAAAAGAAACGTTTGTCTAACATCTTTAGAATGTCATTGATATGATATAAGCAGAACATTTTGAGAATGTTATTAAAATGTTGTAATCCTTACATTTAGACGTTGTACAAATGTCACAAAAAAACATTTCAAAAATGTTTTTAACAAATCAATTAAAATAACATTTTTTGAATGTTTTTCAAAATGTTTAAAAAACATCTTACAAACAGTCCACATGTAATGTTTTCGTGATATCATAATAATGTTTTCAAAGGAGAAGAGAAACGTTTTTACAACATCTTTTAAATATCATTGATATGATATAAGCAGAACATTTTAAGAATGTTGTTAAAATGTTGTAATCCTTACATTAAGACGTTGTACAAATGTCACAAAAAAAAAACATTTCAAAAACGTTATAAGCTTAACAATTAAAATAACATTTGTTTAATGTTTTTCAAAATGTTTAAAAAAGATTTTACAAACGGTACACATGAAATGTTTTTTTTATATCATAGAAATGTTTTCAAAGAAGAAAAGAAACGTTTTTCTAACATCTTTAGAATGTCATTGATATGATATAAGCAGAACATTTTGAGAATGTTATTATAATGTTGTAATCCTTACATTTAGACGTTGTACAAATGTCACAAAAAAAACATTTCAAAAACGTTATAAACTAAACAATTAAAATAACATTTTTTTAATGTTTTTCAAAATGTTTAAAAAAGATCTTACAAACGGTCCACATGAAATGTTTTCTTTATATCATAGAAATGTTTTCAAAGAAGAAAAGAAACGTTTTCCTAACATCTTTTAAATGTTATAGATATGATATAACAAAAACATTTTAAAAATGTTTTTAAAATATTGTAATCCTTACATTTAGACGTTGTACAAATGTCACAAAAAAACATTTCAAAAATGTTTTTAACAAAACAATTAAAATAACATTTTTTGAATGTTTTTCGAAATGTTTAAAAAAATATCCTACAAACAGTCCACATGTAATGTTTTCGTGATATCATAAGAATGTTTCCAAAGAAGAAGAAAAACATTTTCGCCACATCTTTTTAATGTTATATACATAATATAATAAATAATACGATATTTTTTAAATATTGTAATACTTAAACTGAAACAATGTACAGAAGCTATGAAATTTATTTTCAAATATGTTTAAACATAGGCCTATTATTTTTGAACTAATGTAACAAATGATAATTAGAGTAAAAAAATAATAAAATATCATGGGCGTTCGAGAATCAAAACGTTCACACCAAACATAACGAAAGTGAAAACAAAGAAACATTTTGTTTGTTGTTGACTGTTGACATAGTGTCCACATTGACATTTCTCGTCCCCCCCCCCCCCCGAATCTGCAGTATTTTTCCCAGCCGTCCCTCCACCCACCCCCAGCTTTGTTTTATTGACTTTTACGTGTAAATCGACTAAAACACGCACATATTTCTCAGTGAAATGAACGATTTTTCGTACCCTGGATATATAGCCTCCTACAGGGGCGGATCCAGCCCTCACCCCCTCCCCCTGAACAAAAAAAGAAGTGCTCCTAACTCCTCCCCCCCCCCGCTTATTCGCTGGCTGGCTGATTCGCCGCTAAATATTTTCTCAAGATTTGCCCCCCCCCCCCCCTTTTCCGCCGGCTGGATCCGCCCCTAGTAGGAGGATATATATCCAGGTTTTTACGAAAAATCGTTTATTTCACTGTAAAATGTTGCATATTTTTATTGTTTCATGCGTTAAAGTAAATAAAGAATGTCAGAATAATGCCGGGAGGGGACCCCATTTTCATTTTTCATTTTTAAAAAAATATAAAAAATATCTATATACCATTTTTTTTAACCGGGCCTGTTAACCCCACCCCCCCCCCCCCCCCCCGTGGATCCGTGCCTGGCATCCAACGCAACCTCTGTTCCGCAAAACAATTGTCGTTTTGGGGATATTCTTTTCATGGATATATTTCTGGCATCTTTAATATTCCCATCTTTGTTCTCTTTCCTTTACCATTTTCATATTGTGTAATTTCTTTCAGTTTCTTTAATACTTCTT
>JAVYIG010018476.1:0-19555 GCA_035222895.1 Strongylocentrotus droebachiensis | reverse complement strand
ATTCCAGACAGTTTGAGTTGATACTCTCAGAAACTCATATATCCATGAGAAAGTGGATGGCTGTTACACTTCGTTTATATTAAGAATAAGCATATACGTGTATATAAGTATATAAGTATATATATATAAGAATAAGGAGTGAGTCTTGTGTCTGTCTTGTTGGTTTAACTGGATTATCCGTCTATGGGGTTTTATTGTCCGGTCTGACGTCGGTCTCGTGACGGTCTTTTTGTAATGACTGGATTATCCATCTAGTGTGGTTTTAATGTTCGGTCTGGCATCGATCTCGGGTTAATCACGTCGGTGTGCCTGATGGGTATTACTTCGATTTTAAATGAACTGGTTTACCGATTAAAAACATACATTCAAAATTAGTAGCCAGAGGCTGAAATAATTCGAATCTTAAAAATATGAAATATTTCATTCAAATACAGTACATAGAAATTAGATAAAATACAGTAGTATTCACAATAATATCAAAATTAGCAATTATACTCTCTACTTGCCATGTCCTGAGACGTGGGCGACCATGGAGTGCCACAACTTTCTGTCCCATATTCTATGAAGTAATTCATTCTCCCAGAGATCGATTCCACTTTCAGATATCCTACTCCTTAAGCTACTCATCCACAGAATCCTCCTTCTACCCCTACTCCTCCTCCCCTCGATTCTTCCAGTCAGTGCAAGACTTTCCAAACCATCCTTTTGTAAAACATGACCCAAGAAGCTCAACTGTCTACCTCTCTTATTATTCAGAAGCTTTCGTCTTATTTAGCAATTACATTGACATTTAAAATAACAATAAGAGATATTAATTGGAAGACAAAACTCTTGCAGGATAATAGCTACAATTACTAAAATATTGAGCAGTATTGCAATTTATGAGATATATATTCACCCAGCGTTTGATATAAATGATATCGAATGAACATCCGACCTCTGGCAGTGTATATGCATGAATAAAAACACGTTGAAGCAGAACTTGGGGTGTGTTTTATCAGGGTGCATCACTAATAATACATGGGTACATAATATGTATATAACTTCCCGAGATTAGGTATAACAGCAAATATAGTTGACTCGAGAACTTCAGGTGCACCAAGGGGTATATACAGTGCGTCCCAGAAAAAAAGAAACCGAGAATTATCGATGTTTTATCAGAACTTATTCACAATTAGAGTCTCCTCTTTCATTTGATGCAACTTATATGATGCATATTTCACGCATGAGTGATAAAAAATCAATTTGAAGAGAGAGAACCAAAAAGTCATTTGGCGGACGGTATCTGAATTTCAAAGAGAAAAATTACATTTCTAGAAATTAAGTTATGATAAAACATCGACAATTCTCGGTTTCGTTTTTTCTGGGACGCAATGTATAACCCGTAATGATCCTATGGCTTCCTGGCGCATCTCAGGTAGACAGGGGCCCAGACATTGAGTCGTGTTGTCTCTGGATCAACTCCATCTAAGAGCTCCATCAGACTAAACATACCAGATAATGATGATGATGGGAGAAAGAGGGAGAGGTAAATATAAAGATAACAACATAACATGCAGACAAATGTATTGAAAAAGAAGAACAAGAAAGAAGAAATGTTAATAATTTATAATGCTTTAAAATCTTAAAGCTGAAAGACGGTGTTAGATCAATTGAGATTTCATTTGGAGCTCTATTTGTGTTTCCCTTTCTGGTATGAAAAAATCAAAAAGTCGTGTCATAGCATTGTTATCATCATTATGCGTTATTATGATTATGTTTTAGATTATATTATTATTATAATTATTAATATTAATATTATCATTATTAATAAAAATAATATTGTTATTATTATCTATACTACTACTCCTACTACTAGTACTTCTACTACTACTACTACTACTACTACTACTACTACTAATCAGGCGCGTAGCCACGGGGGGGGGGGGGGCACGGGGGGCACGTGCCCCCCTAAAATTTCCAGGATCGGTTGAAATTTTGTAGACCCCTTTTTTTTACCTCGATCGATTACATGTATGTGCCCCCCAAAAACATCAAACTCTGGCTACGTGCCTGCTACTAATACTACTACTTCTACTACTACTACTACTACTACTGCTGCTGCTGTTGCTACTACTATTACTACTACTACTACTATTACTACTACTACTACTACTACTACTATTACTACTACTACTTCTACTAATATTGCTACTGCTGCTCTTCTTGCTACTAATATTAATATCACCAGCATCATTATCGTCATCATCACATGCCGCTCCTGGTAAACTTCTTGATCTTACTATAACAAGAGGGCCCCGTAACAAAAAGGTTTGCGAGCAATTGCAAAACGACAATGACCTATCAAGATCATAGTTGCACGCACATATTATTTAAAAAACAGAACATTAACCAATCAGAATCGTACTATTTTTGGCGATAGGGGCCCCGATGTTCATTAAAAAAATATATATATTACCTCTTTTCGAATTTTTCAAAGTGAGCAAGTGTAGATTCCGGGTCTTCGTTGTGTAGTTTGATAAAGTTAGCCCAAGTTTTATGAAACTCAATAAACTCTCGTAGATTCATGGTCTTCTTCATTGTCATGTCGATCCTGAAGTAAAGAAGAAACAAAATTATTTTAAACTTTGTATTATTTTTTTCTCTACACCGAGTGTTTGACTGGATGATATGTTGCTTGATCGGCTGATATAGTATTCAATGAATTTGTAGTCGAGAAAAGTTGATTTCTGACTCGATTAAATGTTACTTGTTTTGATGAAAACAAACTGACCTTTTAGCTCCTTAAAAAATTAAAACGATCTATAAGTATTCATAAAAGATTTGACTTATTCGACAAACAAAAGTTATTATTCATGTTAATAAATCCATTGCATTATACAAAAATCACCCGCTTGAGCTTGCTAGGAAAAACCCAAAGTATGCCTAGGGCATTGAAGAAAAAAAATTGTATAATTTTTAGCCTCGTTCAGATGTGACGCGGATTTGGGGTTTTTACGATGACGTCAAGGACAGAACGCTTCACATTACTTTCTGTATCTTATAACACTGAGCTCAATGAGAACGCGCCGGGTCTTTGTTGCAAGCAGTTGCCAATTTATTTTATACGGATAAAATTTAAAAAAAGCGGCGGCTTTGTTGCGGCGGTTTACTGTGTCATAATTATCTGGACGCACCTTTATTCTCGTTTTACTCTTAAACAAAAATTGTACACATACCTTTCCTGGTCAGCGTATGACAGTGGAAGACATTCCTTGTACTGATCTCTGTACGTTAGGTAATCATCTGGAGTACTTTTTCTCAGTTCAGAGTTTGTAATCTGTAAGATCATAAACGGGATTACAAAATATGATAATAGAGAGAAAGAAGGACATAGAGGCACAGACAGATAGAGACAGAGAGAGACAGAGAGATACAGAGAGAGAGAGACGTAGACAAGGGAGAGAGAGAGGGAGAGAGAGAGAGGTTGAGAGAGAGAGAGAGAGGGAGAGAGGGTGAGAGAGAGAAAATGAATTTATTATTTGTTTTATTTTTGTATTTATTCGTTTTATTTTGACAGGGTAACTCTCTCAGTATGAATACTGTTTTTCTGAGACAAAAAAATGCATGAAATAACAAATACATGAAATAACAAACAGTGTTAAAAGACGTATACATGATTTTATATATATCAGGGTTATTTGTTTGTTTTGTTTATAGATATTATATAACCCGATAATATACAACAAAGCAATATTTGTCCAGCTGATACAATATGAGTTTATGCTTAACCTATCAAATAAATCAATAATAATATAAGCATATACACATCAGGAATAAACTTTGACATACAAGGGAAAGGACAAATTTTCATGAGAGTGGAATACATTAATAGGAGCCACTCTCAATAAATGTTGACACTTAGTACCAAAAAATGAAATAAAAATAATCACAAACGCAATGTTCTCCAATAACGATTTGCAAATGAATGTTTTGATTGGGCCTGTCTAACACAAAAAGGGAGTTGGTTCCACAATGCTGCGCCTTCATGAGAAAAAGCTAGTTTACCCATCTTTGTTCTTGACAGAGGTAATGCTAGTCCAAAATTGGTTGCATTCCGGGTGTTGTGATTGTGGAGAGTCTGGGATCTTATAAGTAAGTTCGACAGGTAAGAAGGGCCAAGGTTATTCAGTACCTGATACATCATTTTGCATTTATGAAACGTCCACCTCCTTTCTACCGATACCCAGTGAAGTCGGCGGAAAACTTGAACAGTGGGTGTGAGTTGATGTGCCCCAAGGATAATTCTGGCCATCCTTTTATGTTGGTTTATGAATATGACTTTTGTATTGTGTGGACAGTTTGACCAAGCAGTGGAGCAGTAATCAAACAGAGGCATTACCAATGAGTTTGCAAGTAGCTTCAAACTGTCTAGGGGCAAAAATCTTTTAGCGCGACTTAGAAGTGCAATCCTAGATGCAATCTTCTTGCTTGTATGTCTAACATGTTCTTTCCAACTTAAAGTTGGGTCTAACCAGACACCCAAATATTTGTAGGTGTCAACTTGAGAAAGTAGTTGATTGTCTAAAAATAATTTGATTGGTTGTGAGAGAGTAGCTTGTTTCTGTGATGATCCAAAGAGCATAAACTGTGTTTTAACCGGATTTATAGCTAATTTGTTTGTCTGCACCCAGGCTTGTATCTTTTTGAGTTCTGAGTTTAGGATACTCTCAATTTCTAGCGGGCTTCTGCTACTGTAGAAAATAATTGCATCATCGGCATAAAGCATTATTTGAGATTTAGTTAAAACATGTGGGAGATCGTTGACCATGATAGTAAAAAGAAGGGGGCCTAAGATAGATCCTTGAGGGACCACTGATTTTACTTGGCCCCATTCAGATTTATTTTCCCCTATGACAGTTCTCTGCCTACGATCCATCAGGTAATCCTCAAACCAAGCCAGTTCAACATTTTTTACACCATAGTATTTTAATTTTCCGAGCAATATTTTATGATTTACAGAGTCAAACGCTTTGCGAAAATCTATAAAGATCACACCGGTAAGACATCCTCCATCCATTTTCCTGAGGATATATATATATATATATGAAAGGCGTATAGATGGACTGATAAAGTATACAGAAATACAATTCGAATGTCTTATGCCATTTTCCAATTAGATATGCAACTGATTGATAATAGTATTATCAATGATTTCACAAAGGAAATATTATTCTTCAAATCAAGCGTGTATTATTTTTTTAAGTATTGTTTGTCAACTCATCGCTCGTCAGCATCGTAATCGTCAGCATCTTTTTAATAAATCACAAGGGGATCATCTTACATAATCCATATGCGATTCAATGCACTCGGCCAATTTCTTTGCCACGCCTTCATCCTGGTGTTCGATGTAGAAGAAATCGTAGGACAATGCGACGAGGCAACCGTTCGGTTTCAGGACACGCTCAACCTCCTTTCCGAAGATATCCCAGTTGAAATAATGACTAGCGGTGGCCGAAGTGATGATGTTCACCGATGAGTCGGCCGCCGGTAGGCTCTCTGCTCGTCCAACCCTGCAAGTGACAATCACTATGAACATGACGGACCAAGAAAGAGGACAAAATATACAGTTCCTCATTCTACCCTCAACAATTGCTGTGGTAGACAAAGGAACATCCTTTCACTGCTATGTAAAAATGAGTAGAACAGGTGAATATGCATGTGACACCGTGTTCTACACATTTTTTACATAATAGCAGTGAAGGGATGTTCCTTTGTCTACCTGAGGAACTGTATATTTTGTCCTCTTTCTTTGTCCGTCATATTCATAGTGTATCGAATGAATACAAGATCATTCTCTACTCGCTGAATCAAAATGTAATTTGATATATTATATTGTGCCCTATCATAATATGCTTATCTCCTTTTTAATGCGCATTTGTCTTTCCTCATCTTCTTCTCTACCCCACATGCAGCTCATTCTTTTTATATCATTTTCTGTACCCCCGATCTCTCACTTCTTTTTTGGGCATTGTCTACTCATTGTATTGTGACTTTGTTCCCCTTTCTTTGTCATGTAAAGTACTGTCTTGCCCCGTTCTTGTCTCTGTTGGCACCCTCCTTTCCCTCTATTTCGTAGTTCCTTTTCGTAGTTACGACTTTGTTAATTAAATTACTCATTATTCCTAAGTATCATTTGAGGGGTCTACAATTAGTGTACAAGCATTGCTCTTTAGTGGACCCCTCTGTTTCCAAAATGTAGTCCTAAATAGTTGTTAATGTTTATAATTTAATTGAAATATTTGTTGGAAACATAAATAAATTGAATTTAATTGGATTGTTATGACTATGATCGTACAGACTTTCAAGAATTCAACTCCAATACATACGCCACTGGATATCACGCTCTGGTTGCGTAACATGTCACTGTCATGATCGCCCATTGCAATATGTGACGCATAAGGCTGTTGAACTTGCACTATAAGTAGGGATCATGGAGATTAATTTTTGAAGGTCTTTTCAAGTTTTATACCCCAGTCTGAAAAACGAGCCTGACAGAATACCGATCAAACAATTACAATACCCCAACGGCGAAAGGCAGTGAGTTTGGAGTGGATCGGTTTGGCGGTGTGACTGAGGTATTACATGGTATATGGTAGAATTAAAGAACCGGTTTACTAACATATTCAAATGTTCTGCATACATTTTAAACAAAGGTTGCTATCGACAACCAAAAAGGCTTGCCCGACTAGCAGATGGTAATGTATGCAGACTGGATTCCAAGTATTTTATCTTACTAGTCCATTCTTTAATATCAGGTTAATGGAACAACTAGTCACTAGGCCCCCAGGGAAGAGGGGGGGGGGGTAGTCTGTTGTCGGTCTGGTCTCGATCTCGTTGGTGAAACTGAGGATATAAAACCTTACCTGAAAGACACATTCTGTGGATTTGGGACAGTATGTGCGGCGTCGATCTGCGCTTCGCTTATATCAAAACCGATAACTCGGGCAAAGTGCGTTGAGAGAGAACGCGTTAGCTGACCAGACCCACATCCAACATCCAAAGCTAACTCATATGGTCCTGCCTTCTACAAGAAAAAACAGCAAGAATAATACAACATATTTTGTTTGTAAATGAATATAATTGTACATGTATGGCCTATAAACTCCTGACATAACGGTATGGGAACGTTGGTAGATCCATGAGGGAGGGGGGGGGGGGGACATGTGTCCCATGCACATAATAAGCATATCCCTGAACCATAACGCATGGCCCTATAGAGGAATTGTTCCTGTTAAATGCAATGAATTATTGATAATTTATTGCATTTTTTTGTATTTGTGGGGGCGGCCCCGTACCCTAGCCCCCGCTGCGTACAGTCATGATTTAGCTAAGCGAAGGCCTCGTTGCTGCAGGCCTCAGGATCAAAACCGTGTCGATCAGCTATATTATAGTGCCCTTTTGTGAGGTGTTAATCCTCATTATTGTCAGTTATGACTTGAGGACGTAGGTCCCCTAGTTGATTAGCATAGTAGCACACACATGCTTTACTAGTCACGCAAAACAAACACTCACAAATTATTATTCAATAACATCTGAGTATTTGTACTTTAGGAATAAATCATTGTGAAAATCATGCCATAAATTGGGGTAATAATAATTATTCTATCATTATGACCAACAGTGTATCTAAAAACTTATAGCGAGCCTTTTGCACATAGGTTTTTTTCTAGTTGAGTCGTAAATTTCAAGGCATTGTTTAACAATGTTTCCAGTTTTACGAATCTGAGATGCATACCCAACTAACAATTGGACGTTTTCTGAACGTTCTAAAAACGTTCCAAGTTGGTTTTTTGGACGTTTTGTGAAAACGTTTTTTGGACGTCAAAATGTGGTAGGTTTTCGACGTATTTAAAACGTCTTATTGGACGTTTTAAAAACGTTTTTTAAACGTTAAAAGAACAAAAAAAAAACCTTTAAAAACCTTTCAGACATTCGAAAAGTCCAAAAACCTTTTGAAAACGTTCTAAATATATTGTGGACGTTGTTAGAACGTGCAGAAAACCTTTAAAAAACGTTTGGAATGTTCTTAAAACGTTTTTAAAACGTTAAAATGCACTACAAACGTTTTAAGAACGTCTAGAAAACCTTTTAAAACACGTCTGGAACGTTTATAAAACGTTTTCTAAACGTCCAAATGTACTGGAAACGTTTTGAAAACGTTTAGAAAACCTTTTAAGAACGTCCAGAACGTCCTGGAAACGTTTTGAGAACGTTCAGAAAACCTTTTAAGAACGTCTAGAACGTCCTGGAAACGTTTTTACAACGTTCAGTAAGCCTTTTAAGAACGTCTAGAACGTCCTGGAAACGTTTTAGGAACGTTCAGAAAACCTTTTAAGAACGTCCAATATACAGTGAATTTTTAATAAACGCTAGGTCACACATGTATTTGATTGATTTTATGAATTTATTATCAAACATATTTACAAAATATGTACAAAGGCTTGGCAATACAGTACATCATGTATATTTGAAAAAGAGTATTGGTATTTCCCGAAGTGCCCCCGAAAGAACATACAATTCTAATATTCAGAATAAATTGTTATTTGATCAATATCGGTTCACAAACGGCTGAAATATCCATAAATATATTTTTATTCAAAATATTAAAAATGCTTGAAGACTACTTTGAAGAAAACAAATCTGAATAGTTCTTTAAAAAGCAATTGATATAGATATTTAATTATTATTTTAACAAACATTAAATGCAGAAACTAAAATTAACGGGTCATTTTGAATACTAACAGGGGCTTTACTTGGCCGTTTGTAATTATTACTTTGCACCGTGATGGTGCAGGTTTTGGTTTTAAAGTTAAGTTTGACCAATACTAAACTATCCCTTTAAAACTATAGATACATAACACATGAACAATCTACAAATAAAACATAAGAAAATGATAGATGAGTTGAAGATATGCCTCATTAACTGGCAAATATGAATACTCATATAATTCACGGGTCTATGTCTCTATGAATATACAAGGCAAAGATAAAATGAATAGTGTCAATAATTTTGCAGCACACAATAGATAGCAACTTTGGTAACACACTTTATAAAAGCAATTTGAGTTATTTACAGAACCTGGCAATTCATGCCAAAAAGATGCCCCAGCAAATGATTAAGAAATCTTTCTATAATAAGTCTTGATCTTTGGTAAAACCAAATAGTGGATTACTGTAAATTTGTTGTGTACTATATCAAATTCAATGTGAATAAATTCACCAGAACCTTTTAACAAAATGTCACAAATTATCATTAAATACATGTGAATAACCGATTTAGCTATGTGCCTCCACCCAGGATTAGCTTCATCATCCGGTGCAAAATATAACTATTCAAAAGAGTACATGTATTTACTTTCTCATCAACTTCTACAAGTGATAAAAATGTGACTATTTTAAGAAGTCACATTTCAAGTGAAAGTACGTCCAAACAAAACAAGGAAACTACACTCGTTTCAGCTCTACAAATTGGCAACACTGATGACACCAACTGTGAGTAGCTATCCATCAACTTTGTACTCAAAATTTCATATTTTCTAAATTTTCCTTAAAGTTACACATTTCCACAGCTTTTTAATCAGAGTATGTTCAGATTACTAATGACGAATAGCTTTCTACACAACATGCTTTGACTATGGGGGTTAGAAAATGTAAAATTTTGTGTACAAAGTGAATTTAGAGCTACTCAAGATGTCATCAGCATTGTCAATTTGAATAGCCGAGAGTAATTTACTAGAAAATGTAAAAAAAGAGTAGTTTCCTTACTTTGTTTTCCTTACCGAGTTTGCCCATTTCTTATTTTTAACTTTGTTCAAATTTGTCTCCTTTGATTGAAGCAGTGAAATTTCTAGGGTAGATTTCCCCTTTAAATCCGAGTAAAAAATTGTCCTTTTGATCGACCAAAGATTTAGTGGGCAGGTCAAGATTTCCCAGAAGCCTTGCATCTTACTTCAAATATAAAATCAACACAAAACACATGAACAATCTACAAAAGCTATTTGCAATAAACTGATAGAAATGAGTTGATATGAATTATTAACAGGCAAATATGAATACTCAAATTTAAGGGTCTATGAATATAGAAGACAAGGTTATAAGAGAGTTTGGCAGCACACACATTGGTTTCAGCATCCTTACAAAAAGGTGTACATTTACAGACCTATACAACTTTGTCTTGCATTCTCAACAAGATGTTGGCAATTCAATCCAAAAAGATACACCAACAAAACTGTTATGTCGCTGATAAAGTTTCTCCATTATTAGCTGAAATGGTCAAAATTTGGTTTAAGTATGAGTTTTAGGATTTTTTGCATTGCCCCTGAATGAAGGTATCTTAATCTACCTTGAATGAAAATGTGGTGTTCACTGGTTCGGTAAACGGCTCCCTCAGGTCTTCCACATCAACGGCCGCTCCCGATTTGGACAAAAGCAGTTTTTGTACCAACTGCGTCAGCTGCTGCTGCCCTTCCTCCAGCCTCTGCAGCGTACACACTACACAGTACCTGCACTTGAAAATTGCCTGAGAAGAAAAAAACAGACACATAAAATACATTATAATAACAGTTCAAGTCATTAAAAAGTTTGACAGCAAATTAATAGGATATTTTGGCGAGATATGTTTGATAGCTGTCCAATTTAGTCACTTCAGGAATATATCTCCCAGCTTCAAAGACGACACCTTTGCAGCGCTTCCAACAAAGTATACATACTGTAAGGATTTAAAAGCGACTCTTCTGTAAGAAAACTATACCCATGCCTTGTTGATGAAATAAATTACATGTACGCCGAGATAATCTGCCTCTCTTATCCAATCCAACAGTATTTTAGTGTAGCAACTTAGTACAAATGGCAAATGTTGTTTTGTTAGTTTATACGCTCTATAGTATATGTTCTGATGATAAAAAAAAACCTCAGAAACTTTCGTTTGTGAAATGCTATCTGAAAAAAACTTACTTTCCGAAGCCCGAGCCCTTGCTGGAGTTGTGGGTTGGAACTGAAAAATGCGATGTGGACTTGGACTTCACATTCAGTTTCGGCATTGGTATCTCTGCTGCCACAGCCTTAGTCGTTCCTCCGCGTACATGTTGTTTTCTTGATTCAAGATCTGAAAAACAGAGACACATTGCAGATGTTAAAAGGGATATCAAGACATGACAAGAATTCTCATAAACTGAACAAACTTTTGGGTAATGTAAACTTCTTGTCCGAAATTTATGCCTAGATTACAAATTAATTTCCAGTTTTGCCGGAATGGTGCCACATCTATTAATCATCATTTTGCATGGCTAGGACACAAAGCATGTCTAGCTTAAGCTATCCCAAATAAATTATCTTAGGTTTTCATCATCTGTTGGATTTTGAAGAAAACGAGAAATAAGATGTAAATTATACGTCTCTGGCCGAGCCAAGCACTACTAACCATCAAGAGACAAATACTTACCAGCGTCACTTCCGGAATCACTAGAAGATTTGCTTAATCTCTGGGGAAGACGTCTCTTTCGCTTCTACACGGCATCATCTTCCGATACCAGGTTTGACATGTCCTCTGCCTTCCTGGCGATGTTTTTGCGCTTTCACATAGTTGCCTGTATGTAAAAATAAAACAAATCAATCCTTAAGTTAATCTACGTTATTGGAAATCAATTTCTTTAAATAATGTGTCATCTGAACTAAACAGATTTTTTTTAAAGAGACGAAATTGAGAACAAGATATAGATCTAGGTCTCGATATTTCTAAAAAAAAACAATATTCATACAAAAAAGGTGGTTTGGGAGCTATTTCAATTGCCTAAAAAACAAACCTGTTGTAATAGGGGGTGGGATAATATAAAGTTGCTAAATGGTGGTGGAGGGAAAAGCATGGAATGTTCCACTCCCGTGGGATTTTAAATGCTATTGAGGGAAGAGTAAATAAGTCAAGAAATGAGCTGTGGTAGTCGAAGGACTTATTTTCTTCACGAAATAGCATTTTAAATCCCGATGGGAACTTTCCATGATTTTTCCAGACAGCAAAGTTAACAACTCAACTGTTTTAATCATCCGATTACCATGTTATGTAACGAGCCATGCGCACATACCCACTCCAGAAAAGAGTCCATGCTATTATGCGTATTGACCTCTAGCACTGCACTACGTGTTAATAGGCAGCATTTGCTCAAAAGGAATAGTCAATACACACATAATACACAAATGCACTTATCATGCCGATGCGGCTGTAAGCAAATTTTGACAGTAGACAAACAATTTGAATTTCTTAATTGTTCTTTCTAACAAAATAACATCGGTAAGTTGAACAAATTGTATTTTATTACTGCTATTTAGGTGTCATCAATTGTCACTAAAGTACAGATTTTTAGTGAAAGAGTTTTGTACAGTGGTGTTTGAAATGTTAAGTATCAATAGCACAGCTTTTAATACACACAGCCAGGATAGTAATGCAGCTATGTATGCACTAACTCCAAGAAGCTCCGACGCCGTTCGGCATCGGAGCTTCCTGGTGTTATGTGTGCACATACCCTAGCCTACCCAATTACCATACCACTGTTACCAGTCAATGCAATGAAAATTTCAACGGCCTGCACAGTACATGCGACATAGAGTCTGCCGTACTTTTAGTTTTAATGCAAATAATCAATATTTTATTTCATTTTACATGCTTCAAAATCAATCAAACAAAGCTTAAATTCCTTACAGATATCAGAATGTTAAAATAACGCTTACCTCGGTGTCGCAGTCTAACAGATTATTTGAAATCTCGAAGTCACGTCATCAAGCAGTCAACTCGTCAGTCAGTTTAAAACACGCGGCAAGCTCTGGAGCGAGCGCGCCGCACCGGCCGCGCCGGATACGATACTATACAGTGGTACGATTATATACGGTGCGTACGCACTTTGTATACACTTGGTTGAATGGAGCATATAAATGACGTAGCGCGGTCGGACTAATTGGGCTGGGGGAGGGGGGGGGGGGGAAGGGGCACAAACATTATGTGAGGGGGAGGGGTCACTCCTTATGTATTTCTTTTTTCTTCAAATAATGTCACCTTATGTTTTCTATTTTTTCCTCAAAATTATTGGGGGCACGTGCCTCCCTCTATCGCTACGCCACAGGAGTGCATCAGTTTGACATACCTCGACCCCCCCCCCCAATGCGTATGCATGTGGCCTTATTTCGCCAGCTGGTATTTTTTAAGAAATATTTATTTGAATAAAACGTTCTGTAAACGTTTTACAGGACCTATCCAAGAACGTTTAATTTGTAACGTCCAAAAAACGTTTTCTGAACGTCTTCAAAAGACCTAGCTCCGCAGCGAATGTAAGGTCCCAACTTAGACGTTATATACACGTTTTTTAAACGTTTAATATGGACGAAGACAAAACGTTTATTTTGTAACGTCCACAAACGTTTTGTAAACGTCCTATATCAAACGTTCTGTAAACGTCCTATATCAAACGTTCTGTAAACGTCCTATACCAAACGTTTAATTTTGTAACGTCCACAAACGTTTTGTAAACGTCCTATAGCAAACGTTCTGTAAACGTCCTATATCAAACGTTCTGTAAACGTCCTATACCAAACGTTTAATTTTGTAACGTCCAAAAAACGTTTTTTAAACGTTCTAAAAAACCTAAACTTTGACGTAAATGAGAAGTCCAAACTTTAACGTTATATAAACGTTTTTAAAACGTTCATTTAGGACGAAGACGTACAGGACCTAAAAAAAACGTTTTGAAAACGTTCTGAAAACGTTCTGTGTTTGCTGGGTAGCCCTACGTGTTATCAGCGTCTGTGATATGGTGTTATTCAGTTTAGTTCAGTTCAGTTCAGTTTATTATTTTTTCTCAAGCATAAAAACAATATTATAATATATACACAAAATAATGGCAAAACGGAAACTACAAAAATTTTATAAAAAACTTGTATGGAGTAGTTCACAGTAAAGGGAAAAAATACATGGTATAAACAATCGCAATAACATAGTACAAAATTATGCAGATTAATCAGTAACACACTACACCAACAAACACCAGCAATCATACAGGTGGTGATAAAGCTAATCCCTGCAACTATAGGCCAATATCGGTCTTACCTGTATTATCTAAAGTGCTGGAAAAACTAGTGTTTAATCACTCTGTGTATGATTACCTTTCAAAGAATGAACTATTATTTCATAACCAACACGGCTTCAGCCCGAAACATTCGACTTTGACTGCACTTTTATCTCTCACAGAAGATGTTTGTAAAAAATTAGACAATGGGTATTGTAACGCTTGACTTAGAAAAAGCGTTCGATTTTGTATCGTTTGAGATTTTGCTTAAAAAGCTTAGATATTATGGTTTTGATCACAATTCAATATGTTGGTTTCAGGATTATTTCTATGATAGGGAACAATGCACTTTGGTAGACGGTAGCATGTCACAGAGCAGAAAAGTAACAAGCGGAGTGCCCCAAGGAAGTATCCTTGGGCCACTGATGTTTATTATCACTCTGAATGATTTATATAAATCATTCAACAAATGTTCCCTTTCTCTGTATGCGGATGACACTTGCATGTATTTTGCACCAAAGACCCTAAGATGTTAGAGAAAGTAATCAATGGTGATTTGAAATCAGCTACAACATGGTTTTCAAATAATGAATTGTTGCTTAACGTTGACAAATGTCAGGTCATGTTAACCGGTTCAAAGTCAAATTTGAGTCGTTTCTGTAATGTTGATATTCGTCTGAATAACAACAAATTACTTAAAGTAATGGAATGCAAATATCTTGGTATTTTGCTTGATTGCAATTTCTCATGGAACCCACAAATAGACCATGTAAAGAAAAAGGTTTTAAAGACGTATTTTGCTCTAAAGCGAATGAGACAATTCACTGATAAAAAGGTAGCATTAATACTGTACAAAACCTGAATTCGGCCTCATTTCGCTTATTGCAGCATGATTTGGATGAACGGTAGAGAAACTCGGTTAAAACAACTTCAAACAATACAACATAGGTGTTTGAGATCTGTACTCGGAGTGAATAGTAGATATAACACTGAAATTCTTTATAAAACCCTTGAAATTGACATGCTAAAAGAATACTGGGTCAAACAGGCTTTAGTTACTATATTTAAGTTATTACATAATCTTGGTCCACCTGTTTTATCGTCATTGATCCAATTTAATACTAATGTAGGCTATATGTTATTCAAATTCACAAATCCCCCTTCCAAGACCTTACAAGACCATTATACCATGCATCAAAGCTTTTTAATACCCTACCCAACGATATCAGAATTATAAATGTTTTTTAATCTTACAACATTGAGATTAGTAAAATTCAATATATTTGCTCACTTCTTTCATCTCGTAGATAATTTTGTTTTCTTTCTCCCCCTCACTTTGTCACTATGATTCTATGTGGTACTTAAATTGTTGTAAATATGTTCACTTATTATAACTTGTATATTTGTTTGTAAATTGTATTTTCATTGTTTTATACTCTGTTCTAATTAATCACGGCCTCGCTGAAAAACAGCTTTTGCTGAATGCGGGCACAATTGTATTTTTGTTTTTAACCGTGAATAAATAAAATATACCATACCATACCATACCAGGGGGGGGGGGGGTAATGGTAATTGTAAATTTAATGAAGAAAACAATTAATTAGAATATTAATTTGAATATTTCGAAGCCTTAAAGGCACACTGTCCTACTTGTAGCTACTTGCTCCCTCTATATAGAAAACTTCCCCAATCGGTGCCTGTTGGTCCCCCATGATCCTCTTTTTCTTATGTTAAATGAGAGCTGAGTTAATGAGATAGCCACCTGTCACAGTGACCTCGCTGGCTCGCTGGGCGGTCTAATCCCTTCTTGCTGAAGTAGTAAAGCCTACCTTTAAACAAATTTCGATTCAATATTATGTGCCTCAAAAAAGTAAAAATCTTTGAGTAACCGGTTTTATCATACTCATTTCCCCCCAATAGACTGTATTTAGTGTTATAAAAAACATTGGGAAACGTTTTTATTTTTTTACATTACTAATTCCAAGCATAAATATCTTGATAATCAGACAAGCGAACGGCTTGTAAAACCCATGGGATTTCTGACTGATCTTAAGCTAATTACGATTGTAGGCATGAGCTAAATCCAGGATTTTTTTTAAAGAATCTGATCGAGGCAATTAATTAAGATACTCAATCCCTTTATACAAAATATTGTTCTGATTGTCACCGTCTTACCTTTGTAGCAAGAAATGAGATCATCGTATCAACCACTTCATTAGAGTATCCAGGGCGGTACCGTAGATAGTTTTTTGCGGTATTGGCATCTTCGAAAAAGCGGCTCATGGTAGAATAATGCTAAGCAATCCCGAGTCAAATAGCGAGTCAAAATTCCCGTCAAAAAGGCAACTATACAATTTTTGTATTTACGAAATTAACCTAACAGCGCAATTCCAATAGCCTTGTGAGTTTCTGGACGAACATGACAATGTCATTGTCGTACTACTACACGCAAAAAACTGAGGTGCTAAATGTTGGGTGCTGAGTGAGATTCTGCACTTGAAGTGCCAAAATCAGCACTTGACGGGTTAACTTTAACAAGGAAACCGAAACGTGCTGAATATTTGAGTGCAGAAAACGAGTGCTATAACAATATGCAGCACTTAACATCGAGTGCTGACTGCATAACCTGATCTGATTGGTCGGTTAGTATAATAGCTGTTACCTTGTGAATATTTGTTTTTGAATCAAATTCAGCTAAGAGATTCTTACATTCTTCATTCTCCAGGTCAATACCCAAGGCCTCAAAAGTCTGAATAACTTTGCTCCTTAAACTGTCAACAACATCAGTATTCAAAGCTGTTGCAGCAGATAACACTCTGTTTGTCATAGCATGGGTCATGTTGGTGTTTGATAAAAGAGAACCAATTAACAATGCAGCTGGTCTCACTATGAACATGACAGACAATGAAAGCGGACAAAATATACAGTTCCTCAGGTAGACAAAGGAACATCCCTTGACTGCTATTATGTAAAATGTGTAGAACAGGTGAATATGCATGTGACACCTGTTCTACACATTTTTACATAATAGCAGTGAAGGGATGTTCCTTTGTCTACCCAAGGAACTGTATTTTGTCCGCTTTCATTGTCTGTCATATTCATAGTGTATTGTACTGTCATTATGCATTGCTCCATCTTGTTCTTGTAGTAGGCCTATCCTATCATCATCATCATCAAATGCATCATCTGCTGCAGGATTATGCACTTCACCAACAGTACAGCAACACCCAAATCAGCATTAACTAGACCCTCCATATCCTGTACAACTTCAGGTTCAGGTTCTTCTTGTGGATGTTGGTTTAATAAATGTTTCCTGTAAGAGTTGAAAGTGGTAAATGACGAAGGACATCCACCTTGACCACTGGCGTACTGGTGGGTGAGTTAGGGGGGGGGGGGGGGGGGGGGCGCCAGCACCCCCAAATAAAATTGAACCAAGACTTATTTTCAATTCCATATAGATCTACAAGTCATGTATAAATGTTGGTGATATCACATGATTTTCAACAAAATGCGCGTTTCTCCATTTCTGTTGCAAACTGACACATTCCCAAATGGCCAGGAAAAGCATATGTTTTTTTATAGTCACAAGGGGCCGTGGCCACTAACAGTAACACTAGTAAAAAAAAAAAAAAATCCTTTACAGAAGCAACTGTGACAAGCACTGCCGGGCGTTCCATACTGACATCATGTAACACTGCATTATGTACTGTTAATAGGGCCCAGTGGGGAAATTGAATTCAGACAAGATTATGAGTAGTGAACGGTACAACGAATCGTCTTCTTTCTCTAATAATATAATGAAACGGCAAAGCTTCCGTGCTTCGGGGGGGGGGGGGAGCAACTGAATTCAGACTAGGATTAAGAGTCGAGAACGGTACAACGAATCGTCTTCCTTCTTTAATAATTTAATGAAGTGTCAAAGCTTCTGCACTTTGCGCGTGAGGGGGGTGGGAAACTGAATTCAGACAAGAACACGATACAACGAATTGTCTTCTTTCTCTGATAACTTAATGCAACGCGAAAGCTACCGCGCTTTGCGCGGAATGGGAGAATATGAATGCAGACAAGGATTAGGAGTAATAGTTTAATGAAACGTCAGAGTTTTCGCGCTTTACGCGAGATGGGCGAAAATGAATTCAGACAAGGATTAATAGTGGAAACCGGTAGAATGAATCGTCTTCTTTCTCTAATAATTTAATGAAGTGTCAAAGCTTCCGCGCTGTGCGCGGTAGGGGGGGGGAATGAATTCAGACAAGAACACGATACAACGAATCGTCTTCTTTCTCTAACAATTTAATGAAACGTGAAAGCTTCCGCGCTTCGCGCGGGATGGGCGAAAACGAATTCAGACAAGGATTGAGAGTAATGATTTATTGAAACGTCAAAGCTTCCGCGCTTTGCGCGGGATGGGCGAAAATGATTTCAGACAAGGATTAAGAGTAATAATTTATTGAAACGTCAAAACTACCGCGCTTCGGGTGGGAGGGGGGGGGTGGGGGAACTGGATCCAAACAAGAATTCAGAGTCGAGAACGGTACAACAGGTCGTCTTCTTTCTCTAATAATTTAATGAAGTGTCAAAGTTTCCGCGCTTCGCGCGGGAGGATGGAGACCGAAAATTAACTTAGTTCCTGGCCCCGGGTGTATAGGGTTAAATTTGTAGACATTTGGACATTAGCATTAATATATTTGTCGGTAATTGGGTGCTCGTTTTGTCGGTTATCGGTGGCCTCTATACACCCTCCCCACTCCCCCGCTGACAAAGATCTAGCGACGCCCCTGATAACGACACAGCTTATACACTCGAGAACATTTTTGCAAGTACTATACTGATGAAGTACCGGACCACCGACTTTGTGCATTGTGCGGCATCAAAGCATATACAACGTCTCAAGACGTGACAGATCACTTTTCTCTAACTTGTAACCAATCAAAAGGCCTCGTTTTTTTCCAGGAAGTGCAGGTGGACATTAATGCGCCAAATGTGGTTCTCATATTGCAAAAGATCCCTACTCTTGGAAGGGGTAGGAGAAAGCAATTTTACGTCATATTACTCCAGGAAGTGACTGAATATGCGTCTAATTTGGTTCTGAAATTGCAAATGCTTCTTACTCTGGGAGGGGGCCAGAACCCCCTCTCAGACCCACCCCCGCTTGGTCGCTCCGCTCCCTCGCCGCTAAAGCCCCGTTCTGTCCATGGGTGTCGATCCCGGGGGGGATGGGGGGGGGATATATCCCCCCAATATTTCAGGTGGGGGGATGGCCTGTACAATCATCCCCCCCCCCCAATAATTCACCATCACAAAAAAAAAAAAATATATATTTATTAATGATGAGAGCCCGATGAGAATAGTTAATGGTTATTACTCGCAAGATGACCATCAATATACACATTTTGCTATCTCATTTTCATAATACATGCATATATCAATAGAAAACAGAGTAAATGAGACAACCGTACATGAGA
>JAVYIG010018475.1:0-19558 GCA_035222895.1 Strongylocentrotus droebachiensis | reverse complement strand
GTTCTGGATTTCAGTACCTCAGCGGTCACCCCGCTGTTACTATAGTAGCTTCTCGATTTTGCACACGAACCGCAGATTCTCCGTCCGCGTTGAGCTTGCGAAAACTCCTAATGTCGGTCGGCAACTTTTTTTTCGCTACCAACTGTGACTTTTTATCTGCTGTGACGACTTCGAAGTTTCACCTTACTATAATATCACCAAAATTACACAGTTTTTAAAATTCGCAACCCCGAGATTCGAACCCGAGAGTTTTGGCGCAAAGGCGCCGCACTCTTTCCAATCACGCCACATCGATTGATTGCTCAAACTGGTTGTACATTTAAATATATATCCTCTACCCCCCCCCCCCCCCCCCCCCCCACTGAAGAAAGGTGTAGCGACACCCCTGTATACCTGTATGTTTATTAGCTTTTGCTGTGGTTCATATGAAAATGAAATTAATAAACAAACTGAACTGAACTGAGGCTTGCGAGGCAAGGGCACTGACAGGACTGCATCCGGGATTTCTAAAGTTTCGACATTCGATGAACCGTCAACTCATAATTATTCAGGCAGAGAGGTGCCCCGAATATTCTAATTTTGGGGCAGCGAGGTACCCGAATATTCTCCGATTCTGACAACGATCGTGGTACCTGAAAATATATTTTCATCTGGTGTATGTTTGTGACGATTATAAGATGTGACAACGGAGACCAGGCAAGAGTAGATAGTGTTTATATATGAGGCATTTTTTTCCACTTGACCGAATAACAATCTTAAAGGGCTAAACGGGCTAAAAAATGAAGAAAAACAAAACATGTCGAATAATTTTTGACGGAGATTCCGAACATGACAATGACTTTTCTTAGAAATCATCAATAATTCTAGAATCTAGCTTTTAAAATGACGACTCAGAACGCTGTATTGCGCAAAAGCAAATGATGTCACTGCAGGAGGCTCTCCGGCGAAAAGGAGGGTGATTTAGGCAACAAAATGTCTTTAAAAAGGCAAACTATGATATTAATTGGGGAAAGAAAGACATTTATCCGAAAAATAATGTGCACTTGACAATCTCAGTGCAGGAACTACCTGGTCCCTGTATTAAAACCTATGGGATGAGAGCATGCAGTAGCCAAGGGTTTAAATGAGTATGAATTATTCCTTAGGACGTGGGAATTACCAGATTTCCCACAAATAGTACTGGTACTGTTTGGTGGTTACGGTGATATGTATTTGTATCAGTTTTTTTTCTTCAATAAATTATGTGTTTAGATATGTATTGTATCAGTTACTTATGCCATACTCGAGTTACGCGTACCTAATACGTTATTCAATGTGGGATATGTACATTCTTTGTAGTATCTCTTTGGTACTGTAACAAATCAGGGTTTTAGTATTGGACGAAGGTTAAGCATTTTCTGTTGTACGCGCATGCGCTATAGCAATATTGCGCAACGTTGATTTAGCAATTACCAAACTGAAGGAAAATGAGCATAAATTACATATAACAATCATGTTGGTGCAATTATCATGTTTCTTTTGGGGATATTATTTGTATAGTAGTTATCTAATCAGGAATAAGGGGTTATACTGAAGATTATTTGTGAAGATTTTATGGGATTAGCAGAAATGTTGTGTTGAAGTGTTGTTTTACTAACGAGGACATAATTGCCCTTTTATACGTTTATCTATAGGGAAATTGTTAGTACGGCTAGGATAGTGTAATTAAGACTTTCCACTGCACTGTATCCGATACGGGCCAGCCTCACCGAGGCTGGCCGCGAATTTTTTTTCCGTACTCGAGAGAGCAAAAATCCCATGTGCGCATGCGCGTGGACTTATGATTTCTCTGCTACTTCCCATACGAAATGTACATGTATTCGCATGTACTGTGCACGATTCGCGTTCTACGAGTAAACGATGGCATAGTAGTCTTCAAACACAGACTCTGATTTGCCAGTTTGACAAATCAATATGCGTATGTGTCGCGATGTGCTTATTCAAGTCTGTGTAGTTGTATGATTCAGACCCAGTAGTGCATATGGAAATACATTGCAACTTGTATAGAATGGTATAGTAGTCTGCAAGCACAGACGCTAATCTGACAGTTTGACAACATACTAGTAGTGTGCTGAGAAGTACTTTATTCAAGTCGCCAACTTGTATAGAATGGTATAGTAGTCTGCAAGCACAGACGCTAATCTGACAGTTTGACAACATACTAGTAGTGTGCTGAGAAGTACTTTATTCAAGTCTGCGTAGATGTATGATTCAGACCCTACTGGTGCGTGCGTTAGAAATGCATCTCAATGTGTAGAGTGTAGTATAGTAGTCTGCAAGGACATAATAATATATTGTGTATTCCAATACACGCACCAGTAGGGTCTGAATCATAAAACTACACATATTTGAATATAAAGCACTACTCAAGACACTATGTTGTCAAACTGTCCGATTAGCGTCTGTGCTTGCAGACTACTATACCATGCTATTCAATTTGGGATGCATTTCTGTAAGCACTAAAATGTCTGAATCATACAACTACTCAGACTTGAATACTAGTACTATTGCTACGCACGATATATGCGTAATTGTTTTGTCAAACTGGCAAATCAGAGTCTGTGTTTGAAGACTACTATGCCATCGTTTACTCGTAGAACGCGAATCGTGCACAGTAGATGCGAATACATGTACATTTCGTATGGGAAGTAGCAGAGAAATCACAAGTCCACGCGCATGCGCACATGGGGTATTTGCCCTCTCGAGTACGGAAAAAAAATTCGCAGGCTGGCCTTATAGTTTGCGCTTGCCTTAGTCTTTAGTTGAGTCTTACATCTTTTTTTCTTTTTTTTTTTTTTTTTTTTTATATTTTTTATTGGGTACTCAAAAATAACATAAAAGCCAACTGGCTATTTACAATCATGTACAGGAATGTGAAATGACAAAAACACCATATAGTCCACTACAACTCAAATATAAACTTTTTAAAATGGAGGCTTAACTTGCCATATTTGGCTGCAATTACATATTCAGATTTAGACTTAATTTTTATCAAAGATATAAGACCCTGGAAATTTGGTTTCTCTTTCTTAAATTTGCAGCAGTGAATGTAGAACCTGGTACACAAAAGAAAGAAATTTATACATATTGAATTTTGATAGTCCTTGGGACAACCAAACATTCTTTCAAAATCCGAGAAAATAACTTCTTTTCTAAGTTTTAAAGATAAATAATTTTCTAGGACAGTCCAAAGTGGCCTTACGACTTCACAATATATTAAAAAATGTTCAATTGAGTCTGGTAATTGCTCACACAGATTGCATAGTTCAGTGTCAGACCTTTTTATCTTATATAAAAAATCATTTGTGGCAATAGCTCTGTGAAATGATTTAAAATAAAAGGAACGCAACTGCGTTTCAATGGTGCATTTAAAATTTACCTTATGAACCAAAGACCAATCCTCACTATCCTTTTCTATATTGAAAATATCATTCCATTTATCCGATCTCTTTTGGGGAAAGACAGATTCCTTAAAAATTGAATATGAGAATTTAGAGAAATGTTTAGTAACCAATAGTTTCTCTTTTAAAAATTCGAATGGATCTCTATTATCTTTAGACCATAATCTATATATAGGAATTGCCTTAATAATGGACAAATATTTTCTTTTATCACCAATTGGTATGTCAAACTCTAATACTAACTCAAAAAATTCTTTGAAACGTGTTCCATCATAGATCAAATCCTGTATTGTTTTAATTCCCCTTTCATACCAAGCAGGGTAGTAAAACAACCTTTTCGTTTTCAAGCAGACATTTTTGTTGTACCATAAGCTATCTAATCTGTGTATTTCCACCAGATTAGAATCAGACAGCAATCTTGATCTAAAAGCGTACCACACCCTTATAGTCTCTGCAAGTTGCATATTCAACCTTTTCAAAATCTTTTCAGAGGCATGGGCTCTAAATAAAATCTCTGGATCTGAGTGAAATTCAGACAGATTGATTATTTCTATTTGTTTCCAAGGACTATCAAATTCACCATTCAGTAAATACCTCGACCAAATAAGTTTCTGCACACTGGCAAAAGATCTAATATCAATCATTTTTAAACCACAATGATCATAATCATTATATAATAATTTGCGTTTTACTCTATCATTCCCTCCAGACCATATGAACTTAAAAAATATAGATTCCAACTTTTTAAAAAACTTTTCAGGAATATTAATACAAAGTGTCGTGAACAAAAATAAAAATTGGGGTAATATAAGAGACTTGAGAACTGTAACCTTCCCTATGAGAGATAGGCATCTTGAGCGCCAACAGTTCAATAGTTGTTCAATTTTGCTTAGTCTTGCATTAAAATTCAAATAAAAAAGCAGATCTAAATCTAGTGAAAAATGGATACCCAAACATGAAAATTTGGACTGATTCCAAACAAGACCTTTTTGACCAAACGGTTTTTCATGTGAGTCTTTTAAGGATCCAAGCCAAATACCCTCACTTTTCAATATATTAACTTTGCAGCCAGAAAACTTACTAAAGGAATCAAAAGTATTGAACAATTGATTAATAGATTCCAAGTCTCCATTCAAAAAACAGGTGGTATCGTCAGCATACATACTGATCTTGTATTCCTGATTACCAATTTGGATTCCTTTTATAAGCCTGTTATTTCGGATTGAAATGCCTAAAATCTCTATAGCCATTAAAAATAAGTACGGTGATATAGGGCAGCCTTGAAATATCCCTCTATTCATGCTGACAACTGGTGACAAATGACCATTATTTATAATATATG
The DNA here is from genome assembly GCA_035222895.1 of Strongylocentrotus droebachiensis. Classification (NCBI taxonomy): domain Eukaryota; kingdom Metazoa; phylum Echinodermata; class Echinoidea; order Camarodonta; family Strongylocentrotidae; genus Strongylocentrotus; species Strongylocentrotus droebachiensis. The sequence goes on along the minus strand of JAVYIG010018475.1, from coordinate 14,776 downwards.
TATTTCTTGTATTGTAAAAGCTCTTAATCCAACTAATAAAATAATTGCCGGCATTAAAACATTCTAAGACTTTATACAGATACTAGTTGAGTCTTACATCTAGTCTACACTTGTATTTGAGTTAATCGAGTGTACCCTGAATGTTGGTTGGTTCGCATTAAAGGAATTCGACATGCAGCTCATGATTGGTCTTAGAACAGTGAAACCGTAGTTAGACAATGAGATCGAGAATCAGTGACAGGAGTTGACAAAGCATGGTGACTGATTGGTGATTGATTGATTGATTGCTCGAAGGATGCTCAATTGACTGTTGCTGTGCACAACGATTGGGGTGACCGATTGCAGTCGAAGGATGCATGATTGTTAAATACGCCCTGTGACGTGAGCAGTGAAAGAACTCCAGCCATCAAGCTACGGGCATATATTTTGTCCAAACGAACGACGGGGAGCGCCAGGCCAGACACGGGCATCCTGACAAATACTCCGTGTCAAGCCAAGGTGGCGAATCGTGTCCGCCACAGTACATTGACACTCAACTTGGTGAAATATGAGTACATTGTAATGAACGTCATAATGCTGTATTACGCGTATCTTGCCATTCTCACTCACCTCTTCTATCGTTTCCTCCATCTCCTTTTCTTCCATTCTGATCTCTCACATCCTAATCTCCCTCTTGTAGACTAAGCTTGTTTCCCCTCTCTACCACCTCTTCCTCCATCTCTTTTTCTTCCATTCTGATCTCTCACATCCTAATCTCCCTCTTGTACACTATGCTTGTTTCTCCTCTCTACCACCTCTCCCTCCATCTCGTTTTCTTCCATTCTGATCTCTCACATCCTAATATTCCTCTTGTACATCATACTTGTTCAACTTCATAACCATCTCTCCCTCTTTCCTGTGTCTACCTTTACCTCAACCCCGTTCAATTCTTGCTTGGATAATTTAAAGTAAATTTCGCCCCCCTCCAATTCAGACATGCAGGCTCCTCCGCCGATGCATTATGAATTCTCCTTTCCAATTTGTTTGGCAATTTTCTTGTTTGACCTGAGAAGGTGTAGGATCTGAATAAACAAACAAATAAATATGTTTTACAAAATTATTCAAGATTATAATAGAACAATATTCAAATACATTTAATGCTCTCTTGTCGTTTTTAATGCTATTCAGGGCAAACTCTTACCAATGCGCGAAGTTTGATATTTGAAATGTGAAAATGTTTTTAATGTTCTGACATTTGAAATAAAACCGATGGAGAAGATGCTGCGTATTATACAACAATATCGACGGATAATGAAATAGAGGGACCCCCACCCCCTACCCTTTAGAATATATCGAATTTTTAGGACATAATGCCGATAAAATCAGAATTAATAAAGGACCTCAATGTTACACATTTGCCGATAACAATAATTGCTAATAGAACATTTTAGTGGGATTGGAAGAACATACAGCTGGACTGGGTGGACAAGTCGTAATACAAATCTTATCACTGACACCCTGATTCAAAAGGAACATTGGAGTAAAACGATTGATTACTCTTCGAAAAAGAAGAGTAAATCATAAACACCATCAGCATAAGCAATAAAATCATACGCATCGTGAATTACAATTCAATCTTATTCACTTTGCCTGATAATGTTATTTACATAATGATTGGTGTTGAAGAGGAATAATAAATGTTGATGCATTAATCGGGGAGGTGCATGGTAATGGCACTTTTGTTTTTGTCGCGCTACTTGCCCTTTTTATGGAGCCCCTTATAAAGAACCTGTGCAGGGTGAAATGTTGGTGTGCCCCCTCCCCCCCCCCCCCATAATCTGAAAAACGATAATCTGGAGGAAAAAACGATCTCCAGCCCCAACGGACAACATAACTATTTGATCGAACTCCTCATTGAATTACAATAATTTTAAGTTGAACAAGAGAATCACCAAACCTATTTCAAAACTGCAGCTCAATGAAATGTGAAACCTTCAATGCCCTCCGAAAAATTGATGGTCTACTGCCATCTACTGGCGCCCTTTTGTCATAGTTTTATGATGATTTCTTCACAATTTCGTATTAAAATTGAAATTCAGCCTGCATGTCGGAAAAATTACAGCCAAGGCCTGGTACGACCTAAGTTAGAGTACTGCTCAACAGAATGGAACCATCTTTTGAATAAGGACAAGAATAAGTTATAAAAGGTGCAGAGCAGGGCTACACAACTCGTCAAAAGTGTGAGACACTTAAACTACTCAGAGAGACTCAAAGCACTGAAAATCCCTACTCTACAGTTCAGACGGAAACGATCTGATATGATTCAAGTATTCAGAATAATGCACCAGTTTGATAATCTTCAAGAACAACATTTCTTCAGCAGAACAAAGTGCAGTCGCACCCGTGGTCACTCACTTAAGCTTTTCAAGCTAAAATGCCGGAAGACATTAAGGAAAAACTCATTCAGCCAGAGAATAATCAATGTGTGGAATGGTCTTTCAGGCGATGTTGTGGAGAGTACCACTATCAATCGTTTCAAAGCTGGGCTTGAGAAATGGTGGAAAGATGCCCCAGATAAATATGATGCAACCCCAACCAAACGAAACCATGGATAGGAACAACAGTCTAAAGACTGAATAATCCTGGATTAAGTGAGTTACAAGTGAGTTATTAACACATGGACTTCCTGCATGAATCAGCTTTGCAAGCTACATCTTGCTTCTAACCAGGGATATGTGAGTTTAAACTCACATATCCCTGTTCTAACATAGCCCTGCGTGCTCGTACTTTCAACCCCATCGCCCCGCGGTATAGAGTGGTCAAGTGCGACGTCATCAAAATCTATTTTTAGAATTTCTCAATATTTTCTTCATTTTCCGAAAGAGCATCAAAAATAATATCCAAATGTCGAAAACCAATTGAATTATGTTAAGTATTGGTTGAGATATGACCATCTGAATGAATATATTTCCTATAGGAACTCAGTGTTATATGCTCAGGCTCCTAACCATTAGGAGCCAGAGCATAAAACACTGAGTGACATCAATAGTAAAAGTAATAATAACTTCTCGATTGAAGAAGTAATAGCCATAAAACAGTGTTATATTTTTGTAAAAATAGCGCGTTGGGTATTGTGTTGATTGTAAACTGTTCAAGGTTGTAATCACAGACACTAAATATAAATATTTATTTTATAGCGTATGATATATTATGACAATTGTATGTACGAAAATGTTTGAAGCTCTATACATGCTATAGTTCTGTTGGAAGGGCGCCATTAAATATATATTCGACCATTGCATACATGTATATATTGAAATATGCTGCAAACTCCTGGATAAGTATTTCTATCAATATTTTCAGACAACAGACTGGGTATATATATGGTCGACATAAAGTTCAAAATTTAATACAGTTTATTTAATGAGGACATATTTAGTGTAATAGTTGGTAATGTTTATTCAAGGCACAATAGGGTCAACCCGATCGCTACTAAAAAAAAATGTTGACAAGGTTGTACAATAATAACAGTTAGATGTTTGCTGTAAAAACACATCTCCTTGGTAACACATATTGTTTGTCAAATTCTCGAAAAATGTGTTGAGGTGATCAGATTTGCATCCTTGATGATGTGTACAGCAGAGAAGAAAGGGAAATAAGGACAAAAGTGGTCAGAAAGAAGACATATATTAAAGAAAAGAGACGGAAAGAGAGAGAGAGAGAGAGAGTATGTGTGTGTGTGTGTGTGTGTGTTTATGTGTATGTATTTTTGTGTCCGTTTCACTTAAATTGCAACTTTTTCCGCTTCTAAAGGGGCAAGGAGTATAACCCCTCCCTTTCTGGTCAATCTGCCCCCTCTAATGTTGACCATCTAGTACAACGTTTTTCAGCGGGGGTGCCGCAAGATTTCACGAGGAAAAGGGTGCAGTCACGACAGCCCCCCCCCCCCAAAAAAAAAAGAAGAAGAAAGAAAACACTGATCTAGAATACCAAAGACTGATACCCCCCCCCCCTCCCCCCCCCCCCCCCCCTCCCCATGATTTAACCCACTCTACGACACATGGTAATGAGCATGCCATTCCTCTTTCATTACATTTCATCTTCCTCTCTCCTCTCTCTGGAAAACTTCCTCTGGTAACTGTTTATTAGGATCCATACAGGAATATGCGCTTAGAAACATGATATTAGGGATTTTTAGATTCTGCAAGACGAGAACGTGGACTGCCTTTTTAAGGCAATGTGACGTCCTTTTAAGGCACTGGCAGTGACGTCACATTGCCTTGAAAGGGCAGTCCGTGTTCTCGTCGTGCAGAATCTAAAAGTCCCTAATAAAGGGCACTACAATCTTCGTAATAAGTTCATTTATATGAAAGCAAAAACGAATCAGAGAAATAGATTGGCAAAACTTGAAATAACCCGGACCATTAATAAGACAGTTTGAAATATAAGATCCCTAAAGCTATGTGAATTTCAAATTGGCTACTTGGTCAGTGGATTGTGACGTATTCACGGACAACTCCTCCGTCTGTCGTATACAAAATTGTAATTTATTTCTGGTTTTCTTTAAACCTGAAAGTCCCTTCTTCCCTGGGGCACTACTTAAAATATATTATGGATAGCAAGATATCATAATTATGTCTTCTAGAGAGAAAAGACACTCTTAAGTCCTACATTTTAAAGTAAAATAAACACAGTCAGAGAGTGTGTTTCTTGGAACAAATGGGAAGTTGTTCGGCTAAATCACAGTGACATTACCGATACAGCCAATTCAAAGTTACTACTCTTACTACTTTCAAACTTTAAGCAGTGTGGTTCTCTGAATGTTATGCTTTCTATTAACTTAGTTTGCTATTTAAGCTGGATTTCACTTTAAGTGCTTTATAAATGCTGCTATTATGTCATCATTGTTATTATCATTATTATTATAATTTTCCTTATTATTCGTTCAAATCATTATCATTCTCATCATCATTACCGGTACTATATTATTATTATCATTATTATCATTATTATTATCTTTATCATTATTATTAGTATTATAATTATTATTAATATATATCATTATTATCATGTTCATTAATATTATGATTATGATCATCATTGTTTATAATAGTATGCTGAAAACATTAAACTTTATTGAAACACCTGATGAAGGGGAACCAACCGACTTCCTTGAAAATATTTGCCAGAGTAGGGAAAGTTAAATTCTTTTGTAAATGACAAAGAGAAAGCAAGCAGATTGAGATTAAATGCACTGTGTATTTAATGAAAACTCGGGAACGAGTCTGTCATTTCATGCAATGAACGCTGAAGACAGTTTGACGTCGTGATAGTCTTTACTCATACTTTGTCATGGCAAAAATGGTCCTCTAGTTTTTTGTTTTGTATATATTTCTTCCTGATTGCTGACATTCACGCTCGCTGTTATAACCGCTGACATAAATGTATTTCACGAATACCATCAACATAAGCTTTCACACACCTCATGCATGGATCATCTCAAATCAATACTTTTGATGACTTGGTCTTTCACTTCTTTTGGAATTTTTTTTTTACACCAATGACACAGGACAAAGAACTATTTTCTGGAAATATTAGTGACGTAATTCATACTATTAGTTTATCCATTCTATCCCCTCTAAGAAAATATAGTAAAATTGAACATGAAATTTGTAACATAATTTGAATGGAACATTAAACTAACATAATAATAATAATTGATAGGCTTTTATATCGTATAATACAGGGATGTCTCTGAACTCTTTACAAAGATAATTAAGATAGTTAGTTAATCTACTATAAAAGAATCATACACCTAGTTAGGAAGGGGTAAATAAACTGAAATGCATATCAGAACAACGAGATAAACTAAATGTATTATAAATTAAGGTATATAATACATCGATTTCCTTTCCAACTCAAATTATTACTAGGAATTCTTAAAAACTTCAATGGATGTCATATAAACACACATGTTATGCAAATGCGCCAAATAATAGCTTACATAGTTTATTTGTATAAACCAAAATTAGAAATCTAACAACGAAAAGTACATAGAGCATATCAATGTAACGTTAGAATAATTAATACTTAAATAAATAATTTGAATTTAAATTGATCACGAAATTCAAAACATATGTGTGTTATATATTTTCACATCATTGGGCTAGACTAAATATAACATTCTTTTGTTTTCCCCTTTAAACAGCAGGGGATTCCTAAGCTTGCTAGTGGTGTAGTGTAACGATATACGGTAGTAAAACATGATGTATAGTTCACAACTAAAATAATTGGTGCTTATTTCACTGTGATGTTAACTCTGTTTACATTGAATTTACATAGTTCAGGTATACATATATACTTTTTGTAACTATGTAAATACCCAATAATTAAAAGCTAATCTTTTATAAGGATTCATATGTAAAAACATGAACAAATGAAATGTCACTCTTAAATCTGTTACCTTTTCTCACTAGATCCCTCATCTTTCCAGGCTCTCGCTCTTCTTTTTGTTGTCTTCCCCAGCTTGTCCCTTTACATTTCTCTTTTTCTGGCTTTATAATTGGAAATTAGAAGTGTAATATGTTTAAACATTATTTTTCATTTCTAACCTCAATTTGTGTTCCTTGTCAATTTTGGTGAATGTATTGTGTTCTTTTATATGATTTTGAACAATGCAATCATTTCAATTTTTAATGTATCAGTCTTTGGACTGATTTACAAGGAATTTTCCGTCAATAAACTTAGCAAAATGAATGATGGAATAAAAAAATAAATAATAATTGCATAACAAGCAAAAAGAGATAAAGGAATGTAAGGGAATGTACAGAGAACGGCCATTTAGAAACTTCAAACAACAGTTTTTACGTATATTTCTGGTAAACAAAAACGGGTATATAAAAATAAATGATGTCCTAAATTATAAAAATGTCCTTGAAACAAAAAACAAACAAAGAAACAAAAATATAACTATATCTTCTCTACCATTATCATTATGTGAATTGAGTAAACAAACTTGCACTAATTGCATATCCACAATACCTTGTATAAACGTTTTCGGATGCCTTGTAATATTTTGAGAACAATCATTTGATTACGTTGCCACTACCATAAACACCATGGTCACCACCAGTCCCCACTTCACACATACACGTAAATAACAGCAACTGAACAAAATTGTGTATGATTATAAAATCAACATATACTAAGCTTCTTTATTTAATAAAGCACATAAATTAATTATAATAATAATATACCCAGGAGTAAACTAGGTCACGGCTCCGGATACATACAAGAGAATACGTGGAAAGGCTGGTTGAGTTCACATGAACTGAATGGCCTGCTTAATGCTGTCCGACTGACTCAGTCTCTATACATAAGACATCGTTGTCCACTGTGCTACGCTGGGTGACCTTCATGTGACCCCTAGTCCGTGAAGTCGTTGAGTGCTAACCCGGCTAGCGAGAATCCGGTTCGGGCGATTACTAGCGGCCTGGTGTCCAGGTAAGCCCAAAGGAACGGCTGTAAAAAGGGATTTACTCTTTTTGTTAACCCCTTAAAAACTAACAATCATAAGCCAAACACTTATAGAATCTTGCCAGTATCGAAAATAGCATTGGAGGGTAGCAGCTGCATTTCCAATAATAGCGGGAATGACTGTGTATTTTATTTGCAATGTATGCTTTCAGTCGATTAGAAGGTATGCTACCCCCTCCCCCTCCCCGTCTTGGATTTTGATTATCTATATATCCGACATTTGCAATAATGAGAGCAACGCCTTGATACGTCATAAGCGAACACGTTACACTGTCGACAGCATAATGAAATTGGTCAACATTATGATAGCATTATGATAAAGCGGAGTCTAGACCCATTATTTAATTTAAATCACATTTCGGCACAGGCTTGCAAGACAGGGGAACTAAAGAACTGCATCCGGGATTTTTAAAGTTCCGACATTCGATGAACCATCATCATAATATTATTTAGACAACGAGGTGCCTGAATTTTCATCTGGTGTATAATGGTGACTATTATGAGATGTGAAAATTAACGGAGAATAGGCAAGAGCATATGTTTATAGGGTGCACTTTTACCATTTTGAACAGATAACAATCTTAAATGTTTGGGTTTTGTAAGTTTAATTGTTAAATCCCACATTTCATCTGCAAAAGTGAGACTTACTTCCATGTCCATATAGCATTGCATTTTCACTTTAAGAATTATTAGCGGGACACCAAAATGTCACAAATTGGGACCCTAATTTATGGAAGTACCCATGTCTCATAGAAGATGTAAAGCCTATCAGAAGTGCAGAAAGCGATCTCCCCCGTCTTGAATGCCTGCAAATAGTACCATGCTCGATTTGGTTTTATTATCCTGAAATCGGTGAGAATGTTTTTGATGTATTTGAGCTCTTTTGTGTACTGATCGATGCTCAGCAGACCCTGATCGTGCTGAACCCATGCGATGATAACTGAATTATCCTGATATACAGCAGGGTAAGGGTGATTACCATTTTTGTGGATGTTATGAATGCTAGCACCAGACACATCGTTGATCACGTGTACCTCGTCACAACCATCCTTGACGAGAATCGCTTGACAGGATGTCATCGCAAACATCTGCCATGGTTCAAATCCCTTACACGTTATCTTTCTAACGGCCCTCCCGCCTTCTGGCTCAAATGCCTGTATTTTCTTGCTTTCATCGTAACCTATGAAGATCAGCCCATCTTTGCCTACAATGATCCCGCCAAATGTACCGTTTGCAGCATCCAATGTCTTAAACGTTACATCAACCTTTTCCCAAAGCTCTGTGTACATGGAAATTCTGTTATTAGTGTCGCGTATGACGTATCCACCACCAGGCATGAAGTGTAAGGCACGAACTTTAACAGATTTCAGAACGGTATCTTGTATGATGCCCTGAGAAGTATATATGTATATTCCTCCGCTTCGACAACCAACAGCAATCTCATCGTTTGGTGATATTACCATCCCGCTCATGCGATTCTTAACAGGCAGCGGTTCTGTGCACAGAAGCCATCGGGACTCCTTTTGTCTTATGTGGCCCAACTTGAGTCCATCCAATCCCTGATTCCTGAAGCCAATTCGTTCACCTTCCTCAGCAGTTCTTCTGGACAGCTCCTCATCTGGCCCATTCCTGCTTAGAAGCTCTTCCAGTTGTTGACACATCGCTCTGTGTGAGGTCAGAGCCTCTGTCTGGAGAGGAAAAGTAAGACCACTCTGAACTAAGTCCAGAGCTCTCTTAATCTGTTCTGTCTGCTTACGACCCGACTCCTCCATGTCTCCCAATGAAGTCTCAAGTTTCCCTAGCTGGCCGTGCTCAACTTCATTTTTCAACACCGTCTTTCTTTCCTTCAATACCTGAACTGATTCCGCAAAAGTCTGATCTATTTCATCCTTGAGTTGTTCCTGTACGTTATGCACTCTTTTACGCTGGTCTTCAACGAATGTAACATTCTTGTCAAAGTCGTGTATCTTTACATCCGCTTTAGATGTAAGTTCCTCGACGTTATTCTCTTGCGCAGTTTCATGTACGTCTGCTTCCAGGATAGTGTGAACATTCTTTACATGCTCATATATTGCACACTTGCAGCAGACATACCTGTTACAGTTGATACAAAAACATTCTTCATCGTCGGTCGGATGCTTTTCACATTTGTTCCATTTTCTTTGCAATGATTTGTCTTCTTGATTACAGTTGGAATGGACCTGGCCCTGGGTCTCTACATCTTCAACAAGTGACCTGACTGTTATGTTTGGTTGCAGTCTACCCACGTCTCCACCAGGAACCGAAGTCTCCCCCCTGCACGTAGGACACAGCAGAACGTCTATGTCCCCATGAGACTCCAGGAGAGACTCAAGACAACCCTTGCAGAATGTATGGGAGCAGGTAAGGATCTTGGGATCCTTGAAGAAGCTCAGGCAGACAGGACACTCCAGGTTATTATGAACAGCCTGCTTCAAGGACGAAGCCATCATTGAAAACTCAAGCAGACGACCTGTGAAAAAAGAAACATCGGTGAATTAATGTTCAACTCAATAAAAATTGTCGTATGTTTTTTAAACATGGCTAGTATTGCGATGAAAATGTGAAAAATATAATGCCATACATGATTAATAGGGCTCACCCGGTACAACATCATGAAATTACTTTATACTATACTACTTTAATTAGAACTTACGTTACGATTTATTTCGAACGGCGAATACGCTTTCAGTAAGAGGCGTATGATAACGTTTCATTCAGCAATGCAGTTGTACGAGTATGATTTTGTGTTATCGTGTGGGAATTCCCACTGACATTCATAACAGGAACTAGTATGTTTAACCTTTGTACTCGCGAACCGTTCACCCACGCACATATATCAGTATGATTTTTTTTTTGCCTTGGGGGTGGGAAGTCCCATTCATATTTCCGATCGGATAATATAACACTGGTACTGGTGCTGTTTGATTACGGTCATATGCATTTGTATAATTCACTTATGCCATACTCGAGTTTCGCGTATTAAACTAATCACTTGTTATTCAATGTGCGATGTGTACATTGAAATTCAACTTGGTGAAATATCTAAGCACGTTGTTAGGAACACCATAATGCTGTATCCCGCATATGTTGCCTGCAGTCTCATCTCACCTCTCTTTTCCTTTCCTTCATCTCTTTTTCTTCCATTCTGATCTCTCACATCCTAATCTTCCTTTTGTACACTATGCTTGTTTCTCCGCTCTATACCACCTCTCCCTCCATCTCGTTTCCTTCCATGCATTCTGATCTCTCACATCCTAATCTTCCTCTTGTACACTAAGCTTGTTTCTCCCCTCTATACCACCTCTCACTCCCTCATGTTTTCATTTTTTTACCTCATCTCTGCTCAATTCTTGCTCCCTTCGACTTTCTCTCATTCTCACAACAATTTCCTTGTTCTGTTTTTGCTTCTCTCCGCTCCTATTTCCTTTGCTTCTCTATTTTTTCTAAATATCTGCTTTGTTTTCTGGTTGCCCTGTCAATGTAATGTACTGGAGTTTGTTGTCTCTATAGCTGTGGTGTATTTTCTATTTCCTTTTTACTATTTCATGTACATGTATTGCTATGTTAAATCATTTATGTCTTTATATATGTATTTGTTATTTGTTATTCTCTTATGTGATTCTAAGTTAAAATTATGTTTGTTTGACACGTTGTATTTTTATGGAACAGCCAGCGAACGATTGGTATGCCAATTATACTTTTGATTTCGTGCATGACCAATAAATTGAATCGAAACTGAAACTGAAACTCACGATCGAGGAATGTGAACGCATTGTGTTAGCTATTGTTCAAATAACTCCTACTCTGTCTGTCTGCTGAGTGTGTACCAAATAGTCTGGAGATTGTTGGGGACCGCCCCAACCGAATTAACGGGGAGTATAAATTTACTGATTATGCCGATGGTTTTTATGATTTACTCTTATCTTATAAAGAGAAATCGATCGTTTCACCACAGTGTTGAAAATTAGGGTGTTAATGATTAGGTTTGTATTACGACTACAACACCCTGCCAAACTGTAGGTTCTTACAATCCCACTCAAATGTTATATTGGCAATTTCTAATTGTTGTCGGCAAATATGTTACTTTCAGGTCCCATATTAACTCTGAATTTATTGGCATTATGTCCTAAGATCAGGGAACATATGAAATTTTAAAAAAATCAACATTTTCTAAAGGTTGAGGGGGGGGTCCCTCCATATTATCCATCGGTATTGGTGTATAATAGCTAGCGTCTTATCCATCAGTTTTTATTTCAATTGTGAGAACATTGAACATATCTTCATATTTAAAATATCAAACTTCGGGCACTGTAAGAGTTTGCCCTAAATAGCATTATAAATGACATCGGAGCACTTAATATATCAGATAAATGTTCTATTATAATCTTGAGTTATTTTATTTATTTATTTGTTTATTTAAATCATACGCCTTCTCAGGTCAGGGGCGGATCTAGCTTTTTGCTAAGGGGGGGGGGGGGGGGGGTTTGACCAAAATTCGCGGCGGGCCGATTTTTGTTTGGGTGTTTATTTGAACCCCGTAAGTGATGTTTTCCTAGCATCTATTAACACAATGGAGACCATAAAAAGCAGTGCATGATAACGTCTTTTTAAATCAAGTAACAGTTTAATACACAGTTATATCCAGAGTTATCATGTGTTTGGTTAAGTTACCAGATGAGTTGAATATCTTCTCACAATATTTGCACTTGAAAGGGTTTCTCTCCAGCGTGCGTTCTTTTTTTTTTTTTTTTCTTTTTTTTTTTGGGGGGGGGGCCGTCCAAGGGGGGGGGGGTTAAACTCCCTAAACCCCCCCCCCCGTAGATCCGCGCCTGCAGGTGTATGTGGAAGAGGAATAACATATACTAATGAATTATTGGTGAGCCCCCCCCCCCCCCCCCCCCCCCCCCATAATGGCAAGGCTTTGTGGAACGTTCAATGCCCTACGAAAATGTAATGATCTACTGCCATCTACTGCCGCCCTTTATCACAGTTTTATGATGATTTCTTCAAAATTTCGCCCTACGTACTCGTACTCTCAACGCCATCGCCCCGAAGTATAAAGAGACGACACCATGTCGTACCCGTTCACCAGCTGCTAAATAGCTAGCCTCTTGTCGATGGCCCTCGCGTTGTTGGAGTCCGTAAATTCTGGCAAGCGAAGCGAGTCAGAGAAACCGAGCGCGAGCGCTCGCGCTCGGTTTCTCTGACTCGCTTCGCTCGCCAGAATTTACGGACTCCAACAACGCGAGGGCCATCGACAAGAGGCTACTAAATAGCTGCGTTTAGAGTTTAGGGTTTAGACTAAGGTTTTGAGTGAGACAAACCTTTTAAGGTAACCAATTCAAAGTAATATTTATTTTCTTATAGACATATAACAAAATATTCAACCTACTCATCTGACCTACGATTGAAATATGTCATCAGAAGTATTTATTAGATATCCACAAAACTGTTGAATATATTTTGCGATTACAATGTATACATGCAAGTCAAACACATTGACCAACTCAGAGGGCGCTATGTATATCTTGTTTACGACAGAAGATAGTCCAAAGATTGCTCCCTTTTCAGTAAAGACTGCCTTTAGAGTAACGAGTAGTGGCGTAGCTACGGGGGGGGGGGGGGGTACGAATGGCAAACAAATAAAAACATGAGATGAGACCGAGGGGAAAGATTAAGGGCAGGGAAGATGAAAATGAGATAACAAATGATAAGGAGATGGTTTGCTCGAGAATGCTCTTCAAATATTAAACATAAAGTGTATGTCCTGTGATGAATTTGGGTTCGGGTGGCGCGAACGATTTGTTAAAAGGGAGCCGTGACAAAAAAGAAACAGGTTGAAAAACACTGCTCTAATTTCAGCTTATTCTCTTTGGTAGCTCTTTGTGAGGATCCATATGGCAGTGGCGGATCCAGGGGGGGGGGGAGGGCTGCCCCCCCCCCCCCCGCGGATCTTTTTTTTTTTTTTTTTTTTTTGTGCTAAAGAAAGCAACAACAAAAAAAGTGTTCCTTCCCCCCCCCCCCCCACCCCCAAGCCACTGAATGAAATATCTTTCGACGAAATTTTCCAATTAAAGGGTGAAAAAAAGAAAAAAAAAGAAAAAAAAAACATGTGCTCATCTGACTGTGATTAAATGCCTTAGAACCCCTGAGCTTCTGGGCGCTGTGCCCCCTGTATTTCACCTAGGGCCCAAAGTCAGGTCCCTGTATGCTCATCTGAACGTAATCTATTGCCTTACACCCCTGAGCCTCTGGGGGCTCCGCTTCCTGGACCCCAAGCCAATTCATGACCTGCCAGTGTCACAAATAAGGCACAAAAATATGCTCTTCTGACGATAATTTAATGTATACAATCCCTGAGCTTCTAGGGGCTCCGCCCACTGGACCCCACGCCAATTCATGACCTGCAAGTGTCACAAATAAGGCACAAAAATGTGCTTATCTGACGATAATTCAATGTATAAAACCCCTGAGCTTCTGGGGGCGCCGTCCCCTGGACCCTACGCCAATTCGTGACCTGCGAGTGTCACAACAAAGGTATGAAAATATGCTCATCTGACGATAATTTAATGTATAAAACTCCTGAGCTTCCGGGCGCTCTGCCCCTGGATTTCACCTAGGGCCCAAAGTCAGGCCCCTGGATGCTCAATTGACCTTAAAGATAAACTCCAGTACTGGTAAAAAAAAAAAATTAATTCTCACAGAATCAAACGAAACTTACACTGAATGTTCAAGATTACAAATAAATGACATGTGCCAAACAATTTTGGAAGAAAATGTATACTGGCTGAGTAATGAGCATAGAAATACAAGGAAACCAAGGTAGTACCATCCCCGACACCATGTGTGTTGTCCCATATATAGCTTTCTATGTGAGTGTTTGTTACTTTACCAAGACTCTGTCAAATTTATTATGATTTTGATGACTCCAGAACCTTGCAGTGCACACCAATACTTACATGCTACATGATCAACTGTTTCTGATCCTTTCACACCTTTTCTTTCACAATGCAATCGCATTACCAGTACTAAAGTTTATCTTTAATCTATTGCTTAACACCCCTGAGCCTCCGAGGGCTCCGCCTCCTGGACCCCACGCCAATTCGTGACCTGCCAGTGTCACAAATATGGCACAAAAAATATGCTCATCTGACGATAATTCAATGTATAAAACCCCTGAGCTTCTGGGGGCTCGGCCCCTTGGACCCCACGCCAAATCGTGACCTGCCAGTGTCACAAA
>JAVYIG010018474.1:0-19572 GCA_035222895.1 Strongylocentrotus droebachiensis | reverse complement strand
CCTTTTTTTTTTAAGCATTCAATGTTTGTAAGAATGTTCTGAATTAATATTTTTTAATCAATATAGTGTATAATAATAATTAATAATAAATAATTGTCAATTATTTTTTGCCTCCATTCGGGTATTTGTTTAATTAACGAGTTATTAAAAAACCAAGGAGAGAGAGAGTTGGGGGAGGAGTGAGTGAAGAGAGAGGGAGGGTGGGAGGCAGGGAGAGAGGAAGAGCAAGGAAGGAGTAAAAGAGGGAGGGAGGGGAGGAAAAATGAGAAAATGGTAGCATCACTCCATTTCTCCCAAGCACATACCGGTATAACAATAACAATTTTGATTACAAATTTGTTTAGTTGGAAAATAGATTTATTTCAAAACTTATGGTACATACTTTAAAAAAAATTGAATTATATAATATAAAGCTTACTGTATATTGTCATTTAAAACATTTCTGAAACTAAGACAAAGGAAACGGTAACATCAATGCATGTCTGGAAACTAATCAGTAGCTTTGAATTTAAAAATATCTTTAACAACTACAAATATCATATAAGAAAAGGCAGACAAAAGAGAAGAGAAAAAACACTGAATTTGTAATACATTTTTGATTCATAAACACATCGTAAAAAAGCTGAAAGAAATAACACTCTTTAAGTGATTTTGTTTGTTTCATGGTAAAAATTTTGAAGCCACGATTATCAGACACAAAAAACATAGCTGTTGGATGTACATGTACCATTCTCCAATGTAAACCTGTGACCCTGTATTATATATAGTTCCAGAAAAGTTAGGTATGCACCAATTTTACAAATTAGATCAAACAAACAATGCATTTTAAATATAACATCTACATACAAAATAGAATACTCAAACAATTAGTGTAAAGAAAGTACTTTTGTCATCACTTAATAGAATACTCAAACAATTTAAAGAAATAATTGTTGGTAATTACTTACATTTTACATTTTAATAAAGAACTGTTGATGTTAACTGAGTGTAGCTTTTGACAAAATAGAACACAATATTAACATTTACATATAATTTATAGTTATAGGTGACCTACCATTCCCTTCAAGGATTGTTGGTACAACCACAGCGCCTAGAAACAATGTATTACTATTAGGCACATTATAAATGTGATCGATTATCTATATTATTATAATGCTGTACAAAATGACACAATAAAAAATGCTCTGAATATATTATCGCTGGTAATTTCTTATAGCTACCTCAGTCTGGCTTAATAAATTCTGTACAAATTGGCACAGTACAAAAATGTCTTTGAATATATTATCGCTGGTAATTGCTTATAGATACCTCAGTCACACTGTCAAACCATGGACCTATTACGGATGGACATTCATCGTTTTCTTAACGAATTCATTGTGATTGTCTCCGTCAATGTCGTCTCAATAACATTCCGTACATGTTTCTTCCCTTTAGTCTCATCATGGTCGCCGGCAAAAAGCCGGGAGAGAATCAAGATAGTGATTTTGCACATGTTAATCTACATGCGCAGAAGATAATTACTCGCCTAAATCATGGAAAATAGATGTGCTGTTCTGGCTTATAATCGGAAATTGTTGTTCCGTGTACTGTACATGTATTTTTTTTTTGAAAAACATGTTGATATTACCAGATAGAGGTTATTTTTGGATTTTTTGGTTGTGATTTAAAATCCCGTTTCCCCCTATTTCCTCATAATATTCCAGAGTTACAACGCACAGGGCTGGTACAGATCATGGCCTTCTGATTGTTTTATAGGTCATAGGTGTGTGCGAAAGTTTCCGAATCAGTAATAATACATTTCATATCACCAAAATCGTCTGCTTTTCAACTTTGCTGCTCCCTATTGGGGATGCTTTTATTTAAGACACACTCTTACAGATCACACCATCCAAACAAAACCCAAGAGAGGGAAACTGCTCCTTTGTCAATGACCAAAAATGCTTACGCAGTCGTTATTGTTAAAACAGCTGAATGTTCTCATTAAGATGCACATAATCAGAAGGCGGCGACTATGATTGGATCAAAGAAAGAATCATGTTGAATGTCCATCCGTAATAGGTCCATGGTCAAACTGACACTAAACCATTTCAAAACCGACCATTCAGTATAATTTGTTTCTTCGTTGGTATATCAGTTGTCTTATTTCAATCCTGTTGTAATTGTAGTATTGTTGATAAAAGAAAAAAACGTTGCGTTTTAGAAGATGTATTTTAACGGCCCACTTCACAAAACGAACATTCAATTCAATTTTGTTTCGCAATATAAAAATCAAAATATACAAAGTAACGGTAAATTTTAACTATGTTTACAAAGGTTGAAAAACAATACAAAAAGAAATATAAAATATTATAAGCACACAACAATAAATTAAGTAAAATAAGCAAAGTACAAACACTTCAACTATCTATAAGACATGAGAAAGTAAAAGAGAGATAAGAAAAACAATATATACAGGGGGAAAAGAAAGGAAAACAAAACAAAATAACAATGAAAGAGGGTTCAGATATAAAAATATAAAGAAAAAAAAAAACTTTAATATAAAAAACATACTTTAATATAAAAAAATCTTTTATACATACTGCATGATAATATACAGCAAGACGGTTGGTCTCCTACAAATATACACATAACGTTTAGTACAAGTCATGCCGTTTCTTTTCGAAAAAAAATGTCAATAACTTTTTCCTGAATGGTTGATTGCATAGTAAGTATATAGTAAATACGTATATAATGAAGTTTTCAATCCATGAAAATTGTAACAAAACAACCTACTGTTGATGAAAAGCACAAGCAATTAAACTCTTTAAAAAATGATTTTGACAATAAACTGTATTGCTTATTCTCGATAGATAAAAGTTTATATCTTTTCTGAACTTTATTAATCAATCTTTATGTCATTCCAGATTGATCCGTAAAGTTATGTATTGAATAGAATTGAATTTATTCATTTTCACATTCCATCAAAATAACAAAACAATATACACGATATACATAGTAATTATTCAACACATTAACGGCATGATACAGGACAAAAATCAACAAGAAAATGACAAAAGCAGAATACAGAATGACATTAGAGTACAAATAAATTAATGTCAATGTGGAGGACAATAACAAGTGATGAACTTATAACATAACCCCATGTTCCGGTGGACTTTGATCCGAACTTGATTTGAATTTAAGTAGGCCTATATATCTGAGTAATTTCTCTTTTGATTTTCTTGATCTGAGTATTAATACAACCACAAGAATGGCTAAAACAGTTACGATAGAACCGAGGCAAAAAACAACAGCATAATATTTCCTTAGCACTGAGCCATTGAGCGAATTGATCTTGAAAGTTGTTGCTGTTGTGGATACTGGTTTTGAGGGAGTGAAAGCACTTTCATTGGTCTCTATTCGATCCTGCGCTGATGTGGTTGGACTACATGGATCTATGATTGAGCTCTGGTTTTTGTCACTGGCTAGGTCCCATTGGAAATCATTACAATCACACATATCTTTAGTGTGCTCCCAGGTAGAAGTACAACAAAACACCGAGTGCTTTTTCTGTACAAGTATGCTTTGCTTCAAATGTCTGTAGGTTTCAATAGGGGATGTAAGTGAAGGCATTCTTTCCCCATTTTGATAACATTCAATTTGACCTGATAAACTACCAACTGGAGCCATGCAATTCAGTTCTACCCAATCCCCAACCATGTACTCCTCATTCAGTGTACATGATGCCTTACCAGGCAGAAAATCAACATCCAATCCAATTCTTTTAAATGAACTTTCATATGTACCTTCCTCACTATAGACAAAGAAAATGAATGTTCCTGCATCAATTCTCATTACAGGGTTAATTCTAACATGTAGCGAACAATGATCATATTCACTTTTATTCTTGAAAGTGAATCTGAGTACTCGCCGAGTTGGTAAAGAGATAGATTCTGTATCTGCCAATGTGTAAAAAGGCTCTCTGATTCCGTACTGTAGTGTAACTCTTGTACTGTTACATGGATATGGAAAATTAAGTTGTACCTCATCCCCTTCTATTACAGTCTTAATTTCCTCTTCAGATTTACACACGTTACACATTGCAAAGGCAATGAAGAATATAAAAATGACTGGAAAATTCATTTTGATTTATAGCTTCCCAAGACTAGAATAACATCAAATTTTGTACAGATTTGATAAATTAAGACAAAACTGTATTAAAAGAAGATCATTCAATCTAAATTTCTAAAAAGGTGTTCCCTATTTGCTGGCAAAAATACTGGAAATCGGTCAGGTCCAAAAGTATTGTCACTGTTTATTGACCTTCAGAAAATGTACACATCAATCCAAACTTGTATTTGCAAGGTTCATTCACTGTTGAGGTCCAAGTAACTGTAAGTTCAAAGTAGTAAATCGACTTCTGCGTATAGGGTGCCTTCAAAGCATGGTATACTTGCATGAGCTGAAACTCGCTGTATGTCTATCCACGTTTAACACCAGTCGATGCGCCCACATAATTCAAGCAGCATCCACAGTTAGATGTAGGTCCATGTGATTAAATGTGAAGGGTTGCTGGAAAAGCCTGGGCATTAAAAAACAACGGAAACCTGACTTTGAATATTTTATGAAAATATATACATGATTATACTGCCAATTAATTAATTTTAAAAAAATTAAAAAAACAGAATTCCAGCCGATTCAATCCCTTGTAAAACGCAATATGTCGAGGGATGTCTTTAGGTCGATAGGAAAAAAGCGCTATGAATTCGAATACGTTTGGTTTCTTGAAAATTTATTGTCTGTTGAATTCAAACTATTTGGGGGCTTCTTTCCATATACGACACAGATATCTAACAGCATAGACTAGTGACATAGTGACCATAATTTTTTTTTTTGCTCCTGAAAATTTGAAAAATCCTACCCCCCCCCCCTTGAGCGCCAGGGGGGGGGGGCAACCTAAAAAAAAGGTAAAATTTAACGTGTTTTTACACCCCGCCCCCCCCCCTGGATCCGCCACTGTGACATATAATATAGTATTAAAAAATCCACTGTTCGTTAAGGCGAGGCATTTTCGAACTGTTGTTCAGTCAGTCTTCAAGCGGATCCGGAACTGAATCCGTCAAATCCTTGCATGTCTGAAACCAGATTTTTGTTTTGACGGAAGGACACATGTAGGTCATAGACGGGCCCCCGACACACTCACTATTGCAATTAAATCATTATTTATACACTGATATGATTTACCATGTTCGATGTTTTAAAAAAGAACATGTAGATTGATTTATTCTTACACAGATGAATATAATACGCATTTGAATACATATTATGGACAGATATACAGACAGACAGACAGACGGGCAGGCAGGCATATTATATGCATTCATTATTTTGCAAACTGCCATACTGCAAACTGCCATACAGTTTCTCCTATTACACGATTGCAAATATTTTCGAAAATTCAACTTACGGACAATTCTATACCCTATTGTGTGTCCCATATAAATTATTTTCGGATTACATAATAATGTCATTGTCATCTTCGCACTTTTCTATATGGTCGCGCACAAGGCTATTGCAATTACCTTAGATTGCTTTTTGGAAAGTAGTTGCTATCTTGTCTTAATGAGCAAACTAATGAACACAAGACTTATACTGTACACACACACACAAAAAAAAAATCAAGTTTCATTTAGACCAATTGAAAAAATAAGGCTTGCTACACAACATGTTTTTATTTTACAGCGAACTTATCACGGACAAAAAATAGGAAATGTTCTGTTGATCACTATAAGGGGGCCTACAATTCCTCCAAAATTCATAATACACAATACGTTACAAGAATAGAGGCATAGACCTCATTTAATAGAGATAATTCAATTGACATATGATGAAACTTCGTTTATTTAGACGGCCAGGAACGACCCTTGAATCGAAATACATTTGAATCATTTCTATTCTTCAAACGCCTAAACCGCTTTGAAAAGCAAGTGACTGGAAATTATTAATGAATAAAAGCGATAGGCACAATCTGCAAATTTAGCTTTTCCTCGTGCTTGGTACGAAATATTTTACGTCATAGCTCTGACAAAATATTTGTTCTTTATGAAATGTCACACTTGACGAACCAATGATAATGGTGAATTATAGCGGAAGTGTATGCAATGGTTTAGACTGTCATACAATATTTTGCCCAATACATCGAATAGTAGGTAAACTATGCTTACTCGAAGCTCTAGTGCTGATATGTATATATTTATTTATGTATTTAGCCTACTTGGCTCATCGAATTTTATGGTACATTTAAATAATTTTGTGTTATTTAACTTAATTTAATTTGTAATTAAATTAATAAAATCTTGTTCATTTGCACAATAGTTTCTGGGCCATATGAATTTGCAAAGACAGGATGACAATAAGAGTGACAATTTCTGAATCAGTATACAGTTGCTATTGGGATTTTACTCTATCAAACTCTCTCGAGATCTTCTATTATACCAAGACTAAAATATGTCCATTTGCTATTGGGATTTTACAATACAGACTTAAACTCTCACGAGATCTTGTATTATAACAAGACTAAAATACAAACTCTAAACAGTTCATGCCTCTATAGGACGCATGCTACAGTAACAAGGCTAAGGCCAAATTTAAAAAAAAAAATGTTTAGCGTCCTGTTTTTTCGAAAAATAGGAAGGAGGAGGCCCTTTTTAATTTTTTATTTCAAAATGGCCACTAAAAATGGCCGCTCAGTACATTTTCCCTGATATTCGGGCTATTTTTCAAGATGGCCGCCGACAATTTTTTTTTTTTTTTTTTCTAAGTCAGAAATAGACCCATTTTAGCAGTGTTTTTCATGTTTTTTTTCTTTAAAAAAAAAAAAATCAAAATATTATTTTTCGTGTAAAAGCAGTATAAAATCCTACATACATGTACATGTTGGCTTATATATATTGTCAAAGATTCATAAGAATTCATTTAAAATCCCTTTCATTTTAATGTGCAATCCACTCTGTACAATGGGCATCACAAAATGTTGCCAACTGTTTTTAAACAAAAGTTGGTGAAAAAGATTGGACCCCTGTAAAAAGTTTCATAGCTTAGTGGATCAACTAACTGCAAACACCAAGCTAAAGAATGGTCTTACAGATTTAGTAGATAATTGTGCGGTTCAATGATTTCAGACAAAGAATGGATTGTGATTATAAAAGAAAAGGATCCACATGGAATTTTCCATTGCTCTGAAATTAATGCCTGCGTTGATTCAATGAAAAACACATACAAGGCATTGATTAATTTGTGCAGTAAAGCTTCAATGTCATTTTCCTCCAAGGTAGTTTGTTTCTATCATTCCAATTGAGAATTCTTTACAATCCAACTCAAAGAGATATGTTTGTGTCATCGATAAACCATTCTTTCACCTTCATAGAGTCTGTGTTTCAGACTACTAGCACTAAACAGCTGATTGGAGCAAATGCTCTTGACAAAAAAGCTGGATGCATGCACGAGGGGAAAACCCATTCTGACGTCAATGATTTATTATTATAAGATGGGTAGAAGAATCCCTGCAATCTGATTGGTCAATTACCATGAGAGTTTTGGGAAAAGGAGAAACTGGTACTACCATGCATCTATCAAATTGTAGAACAAAAATCAAGAAATCATGTTAGGACTTTATTTCTCTCTTTTCTAAAAAATTGTTTCAACATCCCTGAACACCAAGCCCTTGCCCAAACTTTACAAAAGCTGTAACTCTTTGTAACATAAGGTCATGCTATGGAAAAATTGAATGATACCACAATATTCTTCAAATTAAAATATGGAAGTTTGTGCATTTAGAAAAAGTTCATTTAGAATCTACTGTAGATATATCTAACCTATAGAATAATGTAGACTCTACATTTTTGCTTGTAAAAACCGATTCATTACCGGTAAACATATGTATAAAAACAATTTAAACCCTTTCACCTTTGTGTCTTCATACTAGAGTCTGTGTTTCAGACTACTACTAGAACTAAACAGCTGATTGGAGCAAGTGCTCTTGACAAAAGCTGGATGCATGCATTTTTCACGAGGGAAAAAACCCATTCCCACATCAATAATGCAATTACTGACTGCTGATTCTTTTGCAAGCATCATACATGTGGAAAAAAGGGAGCGAGTTTTGTAAAAAGGAGAAACTGGTACATGTAGGTGCATCTATCAAATTGTAGAACAAAATTCAAGAAATATGTCCAGGATTCAAGATTTATGATAGGACTTTCTTTCTCTCTCCTATAAAAAATTGTTTCAACATCCCTGAACACTTGGCTCTTCTACCCCTAGGCCTAACTTTACAAAAGCTGTAAATCTTTGTTACATAAGGATTAAGGTCATGTTATGAAAAAATTGAATCATATCACTATTATATTCACTATGAATTAACACTTCTTCAATTTGAGTATCATAATAGCTCGTGCATTTAGAAAGGACCTGACTTTGTAGACTGATTAGACCCTCTACTGTAAATATCTAATACTCTATTCTAAGTTAGTATAGTATAGACTGACTCTACATTCTTATTGGACAGACAGATTCATTACTGGTGAGCAGTCATGTATAAAAACAGATTAAACCGTAGACTTCTAGTAACAATGGTACTGATAGTGATATTCATCAGAAATGAAAGAAGGACTCGTTAATTGAATCGTCTACTGTGTAGTATCTATTAACGTTTCACAGGGCAGGCAGATTATTCCCTTGGAGACCTACATGTAGGAAGTAGGATGGATCTGAGAAGTATTATATTTTACTTTTAGTTTTACCAACTTTTAGATTTAATAGTTACATGTAGAGACATATTTTTTTCCTAGGCCTAGGCCTACTCCTCTTCTTCTCTTTCTTTCTTTCTTTCTTCCTTCCATTCTTTCTTTCTTTCTTCTACTTCTTCTTCTTCCTTTTCTTCTTCTTTGAGTTAGAGTCTACATCTCCCTCCTTCAAGTTTGAATATTCTTGCAGATGGTGATTGCAGATGGATTGAAGGCAACTTTAAGTTTAATAAT
Source organism: Strongylocentrotus droebachiensis (assembly GCA_035222895.1). NCBI lineage: Eukaryota > Metazoa > Echinodermata > Echinoidea > Camarodonta > Strongylocentrotidae > Strongylocentrotus > Strongylocentrotus droebachiensis. The sequence goes on along the minus strand of JAVYIG010018474.1, from coordinate 10,555 downwards.
GTAAAAATGATAATGATCTAAACAACTGCTGTGTGGATGTAAATGTATGAAGTTATCTACGTATAGACTAGACCTGGATCTAGACCTATATTCATTCGGCTACAATTTAAACCTTTTTTTAGTAGGCCTAGAGGTCTAGACCAATGTTTAATATTTAAAAAGTCACACAGTTTGTCAGTAGATCTACCCACCTTATTCAGTGTATATGAACTGTTCAATTTGTACAAATGTGAGCATAGTGAATGGAATCACCATGATCACATTTAAAAACTAGACCCCCTAGAATAGATCTAGTTAGAATGTTTAAGATGCAATCTAATCATTAATTGTTGACATAAAAATACACGCATAGAGTCTAGACCAGAATTACAGAGGCTTGGCCAAGCCCAAGGTAAAGGCATTCTCAATCAACTGATGCACGACCAACAACATGAACATGATTAACGTCCTTCATCCTGCTGGCCTTGGACTCATTCATTCAGCTCAGTCAAACACAACGCGAGGCCGAAATGATAAAGACAACATATTTCTCACCTGATCCGGTAGTTTTGCTGGTCCAGCAGCGAAATTACACACTCTGCTCATGATTGATGATATCTGATTTACTTGCTCACAAAGAATTATTTGTAAAGTGTTTGAGTTGTGATGATCACACTGTCGTTGACTAGAACTGATCTCCTTGCAGATGACTACTCGTCAAAAACACAGAATGCTAAATCAGCTGATGTCCGTTCATATATACCGGTACGTACCCGCGCTGAATGAATATTGTGATGTTCTTCCTTATTGACGTGCTGCCTCCTCTTCAGATTTCCAATTTGATTTTAATTGTTGATGTAATGATTTTCCATACGGTAGTGGATTACATGTAACACTATTAAAAACAGACCTCTACTACTAGTACCACTATTAGTCTGTAAATCAAGACCCCTTTTAAAAAAAAGCCCCAATCTGTGCCGCATAAAAAAATAACGCTCCCCGCTCGCTCCCCAGTACTTTTCCTAGCAAATCGAGAGGTTGTTCCATGCCTCCGCGGCCCTTCATTGGCCGAGCAACCGGCTGGATTCAATAAACTCATCCATGCAAATCAACCATGTGCCTTCTGTACATGCACAAATCTCATGATAGTGGCAGGGATGTGTTAGTTATCACAAGCCCTGATAGTGGTAACATCAGGGCTTGTTAGTTTAGAAGTATTCAGGAAAAAGAGGATGGGATTATACTGTAAAATACACAGGTGATGTTGATAATGGTGTTGAAAAGAACAAGGCGTTGGAATTTACCCGTAATTGTTAGGAACAAAACTTGTTACCGCTATTGACAATGGTCGCAAAGACTCAATGACCAGACATTGACCTGTGCGCCAAAATGTTTGGTCGTAGCGGGTATTGTTGTGGAAGGGGGAGGGGGAGGAGTTTGAAAGTTGTTCTCTTGCCAAGTTATGGCCAATAGGCCTAATCATCGACGGTGCATTCGCTTCCTCAAAGTTAAAAAATAAATAAAAAAGTATTAATCACAATTAACTTTATTTTGCTATGTCACAAAAAAAAATTATAGTTCAGCTCTTGCAGGCGAAAACGAAAGAAAAAAATCCAGGATGGGAAAGCATGTGCTTACTACCGGCTTTTTTTATGGGCGTAATCTTCCCTTTGGAGTTTGACCCTTTGTGTTTACTTCTATACTAGTACTAGTACAATAGTACAACGGATGGAAAAGAGCGTTCATTCATAAAACCGCAATGCCAGACAATCTAAAGAACCACTCATAGTCACATGTATTTCTTTACTGATAGTTTTGAAATTAAGACGTTTTTGGTTTCTTGGCTTGCATGCAGATCAAAGTTCAGTGGAGATTTTTTTTTCAGTCTTTGGATCATGCAGAAATCAGCTCCCTGGATCATGGAACTCGGGATGACTTGCAAGTTAGTTCTCCATGCAACGAGACTGACACATAGTTTGATCATGCGTCATTCTTACACACCCCCCCCCCATTTATTGTGGGGATTTGGGAAAAAATATAGATGGGATATGAGAGAATAGAATATAAAATCCACTCATAGTTTAAGAGGACCGACTTTTAGTTTTCTTCACCATCCGAAAAAAGGCGAAATAAACGTGGCGACTTAGAAGTCAACCCAGTGCCGTGTAATGCGGAGCAGTCTATACTTCTATAGAAGTCGACAGAAAACAAAATGACTTAGGAGAAGAGTATAATTGCTTTATTTATGAGCATCCAACCCCGGCCCCCCCCCCCCCACTCAGGTTTCGAAATGACCGCATGCGTGTTGCCAAAATGTCCTTTTCGTAACAAAAGAAAAAGGTCGACCCGTATTGACTTTACACACCGGACTTTTGCTGAAAAGGGGGGGGGGGGGGGTGCTGAAAAAGGCTCGTATACAAAAGAAAAAGGTCGAGCCGTATTGACTTTACACACCGGACTTTTGCTGAAAAGGGGGGGGGGGTCGGTTGGAACACGCATAATATTTATGCGTACCCTAAATAATACTGAGTGGGGGGGGGGGGGGGGGCCGGGCATCCAACGTAATCAAAGCATCGTGCTTTTTGGGGGGCACCGTTTTCTGGTTTGCTTGGGCCAACATAGTTTAACATTTGAAAGAAATGTTGTATAATCACTAACATCTTTAAGACTGTCTTTTGTCTTTTGTCCCCCCCCCTTTTTTTTTTATCGGCAGGCAAAGGTAAATAAAGTCTTCATAAGTTCACCGACCGACGCGTACTGTAATACAAATCTGTAAGACAAAACGTGTGTAAGGCCAAGTCTATTCAAGAGCGCGGGAACCCAACAACTTGGTTGTGTTTACAAACAAAAGATAGCGGGCCGGTGTTTGACGTAATAATGCCCACGCCGGATTCCAACCCCATTCATAACAAAAATTACCACTTCGTCGACCTACATGGGAGAAGTATTCAGGAAAAAGAGGATGGGATTATACTGTAAAATACACAGGTGATGTTGATAATGGTGTTGAAAAGAACAAGGCGTTGGAATTTACCCGTAATTGGTATATAGCCTAGGAACAAAACTTGTTACCGCTATTGACAATATTGATTGGTCGCAAAGACTCAATGACCAGACATTGACCTGTGCGCCAAAATGTTTGGTCGTAGCGGGTATTGTTGTGGAAGGGGGAGGGGGAGGAGTTTGAAAGTTGTTCTCTTGCCAAGTTATGGCCAATAGGCCTAATCATCGACGGTGCATTCGCTTCCTCAAAGTTAAAAAATAAATAAAAAAGTATTAATCACAATTAACTTTATTAAGTTGCTATTACATTATTTCTATCACCAAATTGGTTGCATCTCACTAGAAATGTGGAAACCTGGCATATTAAAACAAGGGCTTCTTGTTTACAACAACACTAACAATACTGCTACTCTACTACTACTACTTCTACTACTACTACTATACTACTACTACTAATGATGATAATAATAATACATATAATTCTATTACAGTTCTTCTACTATACCAATACTACTATTAATAAAATACGACAATAACAAGGATAACAATAATACTACTACTAATAAAATAATGACAATAACAAGGATAATAATGATGACAATATAATACAAACACAAATAATAATGATAATAATAACAATAATGATATTGATAATAATGAAAATAATAATAATGATGATGATAACAATAACAATAATATTGATGATGATGATGATGATGATAAGAATAATAATATTGATAATAATAATATACAGATAGGCCTACACCTGTACCAAAACACCCGCATGCGAGTAAGCAGAGATATCTCGAGAGAAAAAAACCGGTCCATATACTTCCGCCCGCATGGCAATATGTTTGCAAACGAGGGCGTTCACCGAGGGCCCCCACCACAACAAGGAGATATTTACATTATGTTGTATAATGATTGCTGAATAATTATTTAATGTGATATTGTCATAAGTTACCATCAACTTTGCATGTAAACACATACAGTATACCACTTGGTATTTAGTAGTTATAGTATAGTAGTTACAGTACTTCCAGTATTGGATTGACTGGAGCTATATACACGCATACTAGTTTTCGTATACGAAAAGTCTTACAGTATGTCAGACCCACATTATTATACAATAATTAGTAGTTATTTACATGTATACACATATCTTACATTTTCGGGAGAAATATACTGCTACAATTATGATAATTGCTTCATGACTAATGTTTCGGTCATCGACACATACACTAGCTAGGGCGCTTTAGTAACGAGACGGTACACACTGGAGACGGTAACGCTTACACTTACTTTTCCAAGGAAACCAAAGTCACGAGACACGCTTCGCACAGAGCTATTCGGGTGCACTCCGTTGTGTATTATTCTTAGAAAGGTCATTCATAGCGGTAGGCCCCTCCCAGATGTCCTTATTTGGTTGTTCGCGCGCGCAAAGCATGTCATGTGATGTGATCGTGCCGAATCAGCAACGCGTACTTCGTAAAGCAAGTGCAGTTTCCTAAACTCCAAGTCGCGGATACTAGCTTATCCGTGGTCGACCACCTCACGCTACTTGGTGTCCATCTTCAAGCCGACTTAAAGTGGGACATCAATGTTTCAGCGATGGTTTCGAAGGCTAGCAGACGTCTCTACATTGTATATCGCCTCAGAAAATGTAGACTTCCGACCTCTGATTTGGTTGCTATTTATGCTATGTACATCAGACCTGTACTTGAATATGCATCACCTGTCTGGTCCTCGTCACTGACCACTGCTCAATCCAACGACATTGAACGTGTGCAGAAAAGGGTCTGTCGAGTCATCCTTGGTGGGTATGACTCCTACCGCGGTGCTTTGGATCACCTCCGTCTTGATTCTCTCCACTCACGACGAGAAGGTCTTCTCCTCTCTTTTGCAAGTGACCTTCTCACGTCAGCTCGCCATCGTGACTTTCTTCCAAAGTCCCGAAAATCACTGTCTGGAAGGCAGTTACGCAACTCACATCTTCTCCATGAACCAAAATGCAGGACCACAAGATATTACAATTCTAGTATCCCATCAATTGTTCGTTTATTAAATAGGAATCCCGACCTCCTCATATAGGTCTAGCTATTTAATCCTAAACCTCTATTTGAATTTATATGTAGTTTTACGAATATAGTTTTGATAAATATGATTTTAATAAATAGAACTTTGATAAAATGCAGTTTTTAAGAATTTATTTTGAGAAAAGAAATGTAATTTTTAGAAATATAATTTAGTTAAATGCAATTTTGATCCGATAAATTATTATAAAAGATATTTTCATTGCCAATCTATGCAACTCAGAAGAACAATGTATATTATCTGACTTTTTAAATTTAAATTTGATAAATGCAAGTTGATCAATGCAATAATTATTAATGTTATTTTAATAGATGTAATCTAATAAATGTAATTTTATGTTTCAAGCCGGGTTTTACATCAGGTATTCATGAAGATCATACATAACAATATTTAATAATTGTATTTTATCGATTTATTTTGTATATATACTTCATGTAAATGTTACAGTTTAATCATTTAGTTTCAATTTTTTAATGATCAATAATAATTTTTCTCTTAATACATTATCAAAATTTCCTGCACCGACTCTCAAACTGTATATCAGATCTTACACCCTTTGATTTTCTATTTATCTCATATCCAAGTATGCAAACCGAACTAAATATTATTATTGTTTTCATTATTTATGATTTATTTACTATGTACTGTTTATATCTGGATTAATTTTAAAGTGTTAAAGCATATAATTATATTTTTATGTCTAAGGAATTATTTTTACCTTGTAAATTCACTTGTATCAGCCTCCAGCTGTATTGTCGAATATTGAATAAAACCTTATCAAATCAAACAAATCAAAACATTCATGACCATTCTTGAGCACATGCTCGTGTTTACTAACTAAGCGGCTATACTAGCTCAATGCGTAAATTGCTAATATTCTTTTGAGGAGGGACATTTAATTGTCCCATTTGCAGGCCAAACGGGTTAAAGTACAAGTCCACTAAAAAATAACTTACTTTCAATAGAAGCAGAAAAATCAGACAAGGGGTCTGCGTACTACTAGTAGCGAGCTTTAGATTTTGACACCGAACTATACTGTTCTGTCTACGAGTAAACATCCGCAAGAACAGGGAGATCCCCCCCCCCCCCCCGATCTCACTTCGCGTTATGTACGCTGCTGACATTCAGTCCGTTCGTTCTTTTTATCCCCCACACACAGCGCGGTCTCTCCACTGATCGCGCAATCCCCAAATTTCCGTCCACAGATTTAGAGGAATGGCTAGACGCAATGTTCCCGGAACCACCGGTAGGTGGCGCACTACACGACTAATGCTTTAACGGAACACTCTCAATTACTTTCGTAGTAAAATACCTGGTAATGACCTAAAATGCCCCAGATATGTATGTTGTAGCCAACATTTTGACATTGTATCGTATGGAACGCCTTAGAATGGTTTGAAGAGGGTTAAAACGCTGAAAAACATACGAAACAGTATATATCTGAGCCAAAAAGTGAATTTTATTATTTTATTTAAATGACCTGTGACGTCACACAGAACGTCATCTTCGGCATCATAGGTCTTGGAAGCAACGTCTTCGGAAGCATTCGGATGCTCGGAAATGTCACCCAAACAAAGTTCAAAGTTCAAGATGATCATGAGGCAAATGGCATCAATGATGGGTAAGTGAAAATGTGATTTTTTTTCTTCAAATTGATAGAAAATTTGAGCGATAACTGTGTAGATTTTACACTACTCGAATCATTATTCGCTACGCAAAAGTGTAAATGTAGAAATCGCGTCAACTTGACCAGATTATTTAGCATGTTATGATTCTTATTTCGCGGCGCTGAAAATCGACCTGTATTGCCGGACACCGTGTTATGTCTATATGGCGAAACGCAAAAGTCGCGAGTCGCGCGAGAAGAAAATGCACGGAAAACAAATAGCAAAATGACATTCTCAAAACAAACTTGACAGCCATTCACTTTGCACGGGCATTAGGAAAATTGAATTATTTCATGAAAAAGGCATGTATTTGTCACTCATACGTTAGGCTAAGTTAGATGTGTACATTTTCTAAGTTTTTTTTTTGTGTTCTTACGATGCGTCATACATTTCTTGATCACCCCACTCGACTTGCACATTCGATACGTGTTGTCGTAATTCAATAGTGTCCGGTAATACCATGCGTGGGCATACGTGTTCATCTCGTATGACGGGGCCCTATTACCATTACCGTCCACAATTATTTCAGGTCCTCAATTTGTCGATCAAAACATGAAATCTACGAGTAGGTTTATGATAAAAAAGAACCTTCTGTATTTTTATTCCCTGGAATGGCACTCCGTATCGAACAACTCCAGCCAATGTGAGTACAGACACTATCCCAACATTCACTTCCAACATCAAAATCAGTAGGTGAGAGGATGTATTCCCCGTATGGGTAATGCATCCTCTCACCACCAGAATCCTTCATCAACAACAGTCATCCTCCAAGCACAGGAACATTACACAAAATTATGTGCAACATCAAAACAGTTCAAGACATGTACCAGTAGGCCTACATTAAAATCCCTTCAGCATGCCTTCAACAAACACTGCATGTAGCCAAAGTAATTGTACCTGTTGATTTTGCTAACACCTTAATCTTTTAATTATTGTCCAACACTAGCATTAACCTGTAACTCATACCCCCAAATCTTCATATCAGAAAGATGTAATATATAGATTTCATTCTTTCTTATTCCAGATATCACCATGCTAGCACAATACCTTGAAACAGGGACCTTGATGCAGCCATGGCAATATTTAATCATCTCACGATGCTTCCACCCCCCCCCCCGATGCACCACAACATGTATAAATCTACAGGTAGCCCCTTTCATCTGGCCAGACGCAACACATGGCATCTATCTCTAGTTCCCAAAAACTCTGGGTCTACTTTCAACGTTGAGGGTGTGTTATTTTATCAGCTGATTGGGTGCGCTAAACGAAAACGGTACAGAGGCTGGACTATGCTGAGACACGCGGTGTCCCGGCTTTGTATGGAAAGCCGTTGGAGACTTTATTCACATGCCCCAGACGTATAGAACTCGGCACACGTCTGCTAAATTGACCAATCACCGCCTGTTATTTAGCAGACGTGTGCAAGATGTTATAGCACACGCCTGCTAGTTTATTAGCACACGTGTGCCCTTTTCCAGACGGATGCTGTTTACTGCGCATGCGTCTGGAATTGATCGACCAATCAGATACCTTGTATGTGTGTGTTTGGACAGGGGGTGCATGCAGCGCAGACAAGCAAAAATGTGCCGGGCACGTGGTGATCGACGCACGTGGTACTTTGACCGTTTTAAAAGTATTGACTTTGATTTCTATGTCAGAAAAGAATTGTAAGAGTACTTCTATTGAGGTTGGAACTTTCTGATGCAAAGAATAGTATGTCAAATTATAAACGAGTATACCTAACTGCTATATAAACGTTTATCCTCCACCTAGTATTGGAGTATGTAAATACTATAAAGCTAGTCTAGGGTTGATAAAGAAAAGATAAGTCTAATATCATGAATGGTAGTTTCCTGATTTACAATCTATCATTCAGAACCTACTATAATTGCAAATTAGGTGATATACTATGCAACAGTGCCATTGTGATAATGTGTATGATCCAGTGTAGATACATAGTGTTGGAACAACAGAGTATTTTTCTCCCCCTCTTCCATCTCTCCCTTATCTCTCTTGTGGCAATCTGTACAGAGGTCAACCCTCACTCGTGGTAGGGAACACACACACACTCTCTCATTCTCTCCCTTTCTGTCATGTTGTGTTGTTGAGCAACACGCTCCATTGGGCTAGGACAGGGGGATTAGTGATAGGGAGGCATGTTTGCTTAAATTAAGAGCTCAGATTAGAAGTTGGAAACACTGTGAAGAGTTAGCATTTGCTTGGCACAAGGGATTGTCTGACCATTATTATTTGGTAGTTTTCAATCGATTGAACCTGCTCATAATATTCCATAGGCCTAATTGTATTTAAAGGTTGATGTTTGGAAGTTGATTAGCTTATAATACAACATGTATTGCTGTATATTGCATAAGTGAAAGTTATCAAATTTCTTAGAGACAATCAATATTCTTTAGTCTATATTTCTTGTCTTGTATATAATAATAATAATTATAATAGTGGGTTCTTGGATATAGTTTATGAGTATTCCTTTATATTTCTATGTATATGTCATATGGCTAGTCGAAGCATAATAATAGTGCAATAATTATAGGTGAATCACATGCAGATTGCAGTATTGATTGATAAGCTCGTTTTCCTAAAACGATATTTACACCTGAGATTATGTATGTGTTGTGTGCTGGAGGAATACAACATATTTCTATGTTAGTATTATTATTTCTAAATCTGAGAGGATATAGATTAGCGCGTTTAGATGAGATTGTCTATACAATGGAGGTCTAATTTAGAGTTAAGGTATAACGAATCACCATAGAGGTATGAATATGATGTGTACTTATATATAAGAACAAAACATATATCACATTATCTGTATGAGTGTTTATTCGATTTGATAATGAAACTGTTCTTATAATAATGTAGATGTTAGTTAAATAGGAACTCTGTAGGGCTATGCATTATGGTTCAAGGCATGCCCACATAGAGGATTAGTTTATCTTAGGGGTCGAGGCCAAATGCAATGAATTATTGATAATTTATTGCATTTTCTTTGTGTTTTTGTTATTTGTGGGGGCGGCGACGTACCCTAGCCCCGCTGTTTACTCGTACCAATTAAGGGAATACTGCAGGGAGGGTGGACCGAATGGCGCAGCGTGGTCGTACTGATTTTTTTTTTTTTTTTGGGGGGGGGGGGGGGGAAGGAAGATCGGTCGCGTACATTATTGGAGCACTCCTTTTTTCTTTATTTGTTCAGAAATGTACGTTTTCAATAAATATTTTCTACATATATTCGGGGCCATGTGGCTAATTAATAAGAAAGTTTTGAATTTGTAATGACATGAAAAAACTTTGAAAATCACAAGACAAATTGGCAACTCGATCACTCATGAGTCTGTGACGTCATTCAGGCACGGATCCAGGATTTCTTAGGGGGCCAAATTGAAATTATGATGTGACGTTATAGGGGGTGGGTACAGGGAGGGGTGAGCTTCCCCCTCCCTCCTCCAAGAAGCGCGGAAGCTTTGACGTTTCATTAAATTATTAGAGAAAGAAGACGATTCGTTCTACCGTTCTTGACTCTTATTTTAATCCTTCAAAAATCTTCTTTGTCTGCTCCCTTTTCTTCCTACGTCCTCTTCCTTTTCTCTCCTCTCTGTTATTTTTTGTTTTTGTTTTTGGGGCCAGCCCCCGGAAGCTCAGGGGTTTAAGGAAATAAATTACCGTCAGATGAGCATCTAAGGGCCCGCCTTATCAGATGAGCATATTTTGATACCTCTTTATTTTGTGCCACTGGCAGTTAACCATTCTTTCTTCCTTGCTCTCTTTCTTTTCTTTAAGTGGGGGGGGGGGGGTGG
>JAVYIG010018473.1:0-19572 GCA_035222895.1 Strongylocentrotus droebachiensis | reverse complement strand
TCTGAATCATGTCGGGTGTACTACGATCCTCCCTCTCCTCTTCTAAGGTAGAACATACCTGATTGGCAATAGTAGCCAGGATCACAGGGCCCTGCCGACGTGTTCGCTATTCCAAATGAGTAGGCCCCAAGCTGGGTGCAGTAGTACCCTGGAGCACAGGGCTGGCACTGGTCCTCTGAGGCCAGGCCAGGTCCGGATTGTAGGTCCACGGGGGCAGGGGATGGACCCGTTGCTACCGGTACCCTCGGGACAGTAATGACCTCGTGGGCATTCCAGAAGGCGCTCTTCGTCTGCCCAGTAGAATCCTATAGACAAATTTAAAATGTTTCATTAATACAAGTACTAAAACATATTGGGGGGGGGGGGGGGGGAATCTCAATATCTTTTTTATCTAATGTAAACATGTACAATTAACAAATAAATTATTCACACTATTATTAGCCCAGTCATTGGTTTCAGTTGCTATTACACACATGATCGGGCACAAATCTCTGAGAAGTATTTCAGTCAGCCGACATTTCACAAGACAAAGTGCTAATTAAAAAAGCGTTCAGTGCCCCCCCCCCCCCACCCCAATCCTTAGCCAAGCTGACCTACCCTGTGGACGAGTGAAGCATTCCGCTTTTCCAGTTATATTGTTATACTCCCCGTCCGGACATCTTATGGCCGCAGGTGAACCCTCGGGACAGTAGTGACCAACGGGCAGATGTTCCCAGTATCTCCGTCCGTTGGGTACTTGGTCTTGGCCTTCCCAATACAGTAGTACCCTGAAAACATAAAATGAGAGACGTGTAATGCAATTTACATTTTGTAAACAATTTCAGGGCTATAGATAATATCAGAGGAAAGATATTTATCTGTTATATTGTACAAAGGAAAGCTATTCTTGCCGATACAGAAGTACCCTAACAAAAATGAGTGATCTTTGACTGCACGAAAAATGATGCCTTTGCCATAGAGCGAATTTCCAACCAAAACAGAAGCAATTTTTCAAATTCAAGTTTGATTATAATCCATCAACAGATTCTCAGAATATTGTGATTACAAGCTATTTTTCATGTACATGTGTGACCCTTTGATCTTTGACCTCATGACCCTAAAATCTAATCAATTCATTGGCTCTGCAAGATACATACATGACTCAAGTTTGGAGGGAATCATCAATCGGTTCTTGAGAAAACGTGATTACAAGCTAAATTTGCATACATAATGAGCCATGTGACCTTTGACCTTTTGACCCCAAAATCTAACCAGTTTATTGGTTTGCAAGATACATATGTAACCCAAGTTTGGCGGGAATCCATCAATCGGTTCTTGAGATAACGCGATCACAAGCTATTTTGCATACATAATGAGCCTTGTGTCCTTTGATCAAGGGAGCCCAAGATCGAATCAGTTCATCGGCTCTGCAAGCTATGACTCGAGTGTTGCGGGAGCCCATTGTTCTTAACAAAATGCGATCACGAGAACGGGACGTACAAACGTACGTACGAACAGAGGGACAGCCTGGAAACATAATGCCTCCAGATACTTCAAAGCGGAGGCATAAACATTTAAAACGAGACATTAACTTGCACATCCATAAGTGTCTACAGATCGAGGTCAATTGTTCTGTTTCCGTTGGATGACCTTCATAGACAGGTTTTGCCTGCATTGGCATCATTGACCTTTAACCTTACCTGGTGCACAGAGGTCGTTGGGTTCGGTCAGAGCGTATCCTCCGCAGACCTCGCCTCCTGGGCAGTCCAAGCAGTCAGCCATCTCCTGACCTCCGGTCACGTTCAGGAAGGTTCCATTCTCACACGGGTAGGAGATGGGCGTCTCGGTCCCCTCAGGGCAGTAGTATCCGGCCGGGCATTCCCCACCACCGAGGATAGTGGAATTGGCCTGGGTGTTCAAAGAGAATTCAGAAATCAGATTCAGAATTAATTAATAGAAGTAGGGGGGGGGGGGGAGAAAAGAGAGGTAACAACAAATTTGTTAACCATGAAAAATGATTAAAGTGAATTACTGGGATATGAGATAAGTAGTTTATATCCTGGTTGTCTTGTATTAACATGTCCTGTAATAAAGGGTGTAAAACACTACCGGTACTTAAGATTTGGGTATGTCCTGCTTTTATCATCATCATTTCTTACGTCAGCATTTTCCTTCCTACAAGGGGTTACTGACTTTTCCCGCCATAACGGCACTTCCTCCCTCCCTCCCCCCCCCCCCCCCTCCCTCCCTCCCTCCTTCTGCTTGTCTGGAGAATCCTCTTCATCGAGACCAACCTTACTACTTTCACTCTTCATCATATTTTTCCATAAAATTGGGTTTTCCTTTCCCTCTTATGCCATCCCCCTTCAGATCCCATGCTCTTTTCAAAGGTTACCGGTAATCGTCTTCCCTTCTCAACACATGACCCACCAATTCATTCCACTTATCTTTACCACTTCCGGCACAGTTTCTTGTAGACCCAATCTTTCCCTGAGCTCCCTTGTGTTCTTTCTATCAGACAGTTTCACACCACACATCTTCTGTATCACAGCTTTTTCTGTTCCAACACAAGCCTTACAGAATCATTTATCATTTTACACTTAAACGAAAATCCAACCCAAACAGACAACTATTCAGAAAAATCAGAGAAGCAAACAAAAAAAAGTTTCAATTAAATCTGACTAAATATAGGTCATGAATTTTTCAAAGTTGTAATCACTATATGTATGGGCACTTCAATTTGGCTGAAATCATCTTAACCATTAGTTCTGGATACGAGACCAAGCTCAACTTACACATTCTGTTATATATGGATGCGAGGTGTCGGCTCCTCCTATGCAGTAGTGTCCAGCAGCACAGTCCCCACTCCAGGTGGACAGGCCAGTCTCACCACAATACTTCCCTGGTGGACATGAAGGGCAGTCTCCCACATCTTGAGCACTGGCCTCTACACGATATGTACCCTGGTAATGGAAATGACCAATGAAATAAACAAATTTTTCTTAGTACATCAGGGCTTCTCCACCAATACCATACATTAAAATAATAGCTTCATTATTTAACTGTAAGTCCAGTCTAACCATATTTTGTTAGTGTTCTTTTTCCTCTTATTTTATCTTGACTCTAATACTAATTGGTTGTCCTGAGTTTGATTGTAATCTGCCCATCAGTTCTAATGATAATGTGATCACGAGCCATTTTTGCGACATTATGAGTGCTGCGACCTTTGACCTTGTGACCCCAAAATCTGATCAGTTAATTAGCTCTGCAAAATACATACATGACCTAAGTTTGGCAGGAATCCATCAATCAGTTCTTGAGATAACGCAATCACAAGCTATTTTTGCATACATAATGAGCGCTGTACGTGACCTTTGACATTGTGACCACAAAATCTGATCAGTTTATTGGCTCTGCAAGATACATACATGACCCAAGTTTGGCGGGAATCCATCAACGGACGTACAAATAAAAATCATACTCTACTTAAGTTTCACACTCACCTCTGGACATGGAATGGGTACAATAGTCCGTGGAGGACAGTAATGACCACTAAGACACGGCTGCGGCGTTGCAGTCCCAGACTCGTTACAATACGCCCCCTGAGGGCAGTCCAAACAGGACGAAGACGCTGTGGCAGTCGTGTAGGTGCCGCGTTCGCACGGTTCGGCCTTGTACGCAGCACTGCCGCTGTAGTGGCCCTCTGGGACCTCGTGTTGAATGCTGGTACCGGAGCCACCGGTGCAGTAGTACCCGGGGTTGCAGGGGCCTGTGGGCTCAGGGTTGTTGTCACCAGCACAGTAGTATCTGGAAATATAGGCAAGTTTGATGGCATCATAAACATGGCTGCGAGTTGGTGCACTGCAGGCTTCACAGACATATTTAAACGTTAGAGACAATTAGGTATCACCTCTCTGAACAAATTATACGATTTCTCAATTCAGGTCGATGGAAATACGAATCGTGTAATCATACTATGCACGAACAAGTGAGGCATTGATCGCGAAGTTCCGGACATGACACTGTATTGTTATGTTTTCAATAGGCACAGCCCATTTTGAAATGTACAAGAAACCATATCCTGTCTGTATTTAAATGTTTTGATTGAAGCTTTAATAAAAGCTTGTCATTGTTCTCAACTCCCCTGCCCCAAAGAGAAACTATAAGCACACAAAAGGTCTTCAATCATGTAAATCTACACAATTAAAAGTTTAAGTTTGTTGTAGCTGGTCGAATCATCACAATGCAATTAACTATTTACACGATTAAACGAATCAGAGCGACAATCTTCAATCGTGTAAGTCACGATTAAGGTGAATCGTGTAAAATATATAATCAACAAAACATATCATGTAATCGTGTTGCAGAGATTTTTTTCAAAATTTAAAGATAGAATTGGAATTGAGACTTACCCGGGGTCGCAAGCGATGCAATCATCAGCTGATGTAGAACCTGATGAGTTATGGTAAGTTCCTAGAGGGCAGTTGGCTGGATAGAGCAGGCACCTTGGAACCATCTAATAAGAGGAAAAGGGAATACTAATTATAAAGGCTTGTCCACATATGCTACGGGCAAGCGGGATTGCATACTGGCTATAACACGTTTTACATTGAAATCGGGCCTGGTGTTTATTGCGTGTTGGGGAAATAAACATTCTTTTTGCCCTAAAATATGTGAAGATTAAAAGTGAAAAATTGATAATAGATCCAGAGATTCATTTTGTTTATGGATTTTACATTTATTGCCTTTTGCAATCAGGCTTTTCATTTCTTAACAATATCTACATTATCTAAGGACTATAACATTCAAATATAGCTTCAAAATTATGAAATGGCATCAATGAATCCAATTACCTCAGGACTGTAATATTCACTGTCACAAGCCACTGGAGCATCTGCAGGGTCGAGGCAAGACATGCCCTCAGGACACGGTGTGCAGGAGTCGTTCCTGGCCGAGGAGTACGTCCCGTAGGGGCACGGCTGGGGAACGTTGACAGGGTCGGGGCAGTAGAAACCAGCTGGACAGTCAGTGCACAATGTTCCCTGTTATATGAAGGAATGGATTTTTATTATATCAATAACTTGATTTGTTTACCCGAGGTAGACTCATCAGTGTCCATACTGTTCTCCTGAGGGTCCTACAATCATACTGTTACCCTGGCTTTAGCCGAGCTACTATGATGAGGCACGTGCCAATCAATCATTCAAGAAATTTGTGCAGTCAGTATTATCATTGTTATTATGCAAGTGTGGAAGAACAACAGATAAATAATGTTCCCTTAAAAGCATGGCTCTTCAAATGCCTTCATATTCTGAATATGACAAGTAACAGCTTAGAAATGAGGCCCAATTTTTATGCCACATGTTTGTGTATAGTCCCCATATAAATCTTTCTGAGTACAGTGCTCGTTACTTTACCAAGACAGGGTCAAATTTCTCATCATTTTGAGGACTCCAGAACCTTGCAGTACTCACCAATACTTATATGCTACATGATCAACTTTTTCTGATTTCCACACCGTTACTTTCACAATGCAATCGCATGACCACTCTATCTTTAAGAGCATTCAAATCCCTACCAGGTACCAATTTACTGCGCCTGAGTGTTGAGTGGCATATGTAGATTCATGTCTTGCCAAGGAAGGAATGAATGTAAGAGGACATCCTTACCTCTCCCAGTCCACTGTATGTTCCATTGGGGCATGTAGCTGGTAAATCGCTGGCTACCAGACACAGAGACCCTGTTGGGCATGGGGTACATGACAAAGCCTGGTCCAGGCTGTACATTCCTGTAATATAGAGAATAGAGAGAGCGAGGGAGTGATAGAGGGAGGGTGGGAAAGAGAGGGACAGAGAGAGAAAGAGAAGAAGAGAAAGAGAGAAAGAGAGAGGGAATGGATATATGGATAAATGTGTACTAGTCAGATCACAACTTAGGATCTGTCAAGGGCAGGACTACACCTACTATCTATCTTACATAAACAGAAATATATCTCTTGTAGTTTTTAACCCCTTATCTTTTTCATCATTAATCGTAAATGACTTACAGAGAGGAAAATGAATGCAAATACACACACTCTGCTTCACATAGATATTCAATCTCTAAAAGCCATCACCTTTCATCCGACCTGCACACAAAAGTAACTTATATGTACCAAGAGGGCATGCCGGGGTACAGAAACTAGTAATGTCTTAGCTGCATAATTCTCATATCCATCATCTTCCAACTAACACAAGTGTGTAAGTTATATACAAAGAGTACTATTAAGAGGTGCAGAAATATGTACACGTCTAAGGCACAATTCCAAACCCTTAATTGACGGCCTCAACCTGCAACATACATTTTCACTAAGTGACTTACCAAGTGGACAAGGGGTACAGATACCCGCACCCCGCGCAGCATATGTCCCCGCGGTGCAGTTCCTCGGTTGTATCCTATCCGACCCGTCCAGGCACTCTTGACCGACCGGACAAATGCTGCAGGACGACACGCCCTCCTCGCTCCACTGCCCCTCCGGACATACGCTACATACCTGCTGACCGCTAAGACTGTAGTAGCCGGGGTCACACAATGTCGGGGACCCGCTGACCAAGAGGCAGGAGGAACCACCAGGGCAGAGGTAACAGGTGGATTTGCCTGTGGTGTCTTGGTAACTACCACTGGGGCAGGCTTGGGGGTTGCCGAGGGGCGAGGGGCACATGAATCCCTGGGGGCAGGGCAGACAGTCGGTGCTGTTGGAGTACTCCCCGACCTGAAAGAATTTAGACACGATGATATGATTTTACAAAACATAATCAAATGCTTCAAGTCTGAATGTTGGATAAAAATGAGACCCCAGGTTATTTCGTCCCATATGTTATCTTCCTCTGAAGTACATGTAGGTTTATCTGATAATTGTATGAAGTTTATGTCCTACCAGAAAAGAATCAGACAAAATATTAAGTGAAAAGACACATTTGATGTCAATTTATATTTAGAACTCAACAATATTCTGTAATGTATGGAACATCTATTGACCAAATATCTTGGAGTTGCAAAAAAGTATACATTATACAACACCAGCATTTCAGATATTCAATCAGGTACATAATCATATGCATGTATCTCAGAGACTACTACCACTAGGTCAAGCGTCTCAGAGACACTTTAAAAATTCCATTAACTTAATTCTTCCTCTCAAATTTTCAAACTCCCAATTCAAGTCAGATTTTGGGAACACTCATGCGGTCCCTCCGTTCCTGGAGTGGGGGGGGGGGGGGGGGCGAGAATAAGAGTTTCCTCTCAAACCCTGGTACAGGACTACAATGGACCAGTTTAGAAGGTTATAAAATCGAATGCACAAATTATTGCTAGGTAGTACAAACATTACAGGTTGCCCTACCTATCGACGAGTGATGTTTACAATTCACATTCCGACTATCAAAATACAGTTATTTGTAACAAATTAAATAATTTGTAAAGAGGAATTCATGTAAAAGTTTTGTGCATTATATTTGATTACATCAAGAAAATGGCCTATTAGCAGATGGTCTTCATCCATACAACTAATTACCATTTACAAAATAAGATACAAATATTGTGTTCATGGCACAACAGCATGTACACAGGGAAATACAGTTAACCTTGAATAAGTCGACCTTCCTTAAGTCGAATAATCACCTGAGTCAAAGCAATTTTTTTCGACCAGATAATGCAAAACATGTGTACCGGTAATTTACCTCTAATAAGTCGAATTTCTTCCAAGTCAAATATATTTCTGTGGTCCCAAGAGATACAACTTATGCAAAGTTACCTGTACATGAAACTGGAAACTGAAGATTGCAAAAAGAGACTGACAGTGACTGACCTGACATAACCCTTGACCTGATGAACCGCATGCTTGACCCACAGGACATGCCACACAGCTGGTTGACCCGCTTGTTGAGAACTATGGATGAGAAATATTCAAATTGGCAACAACAATTAACAATGTCCTTTTGGCACTTTATATCATTACATACACATACACAACTCCTTAAAAAAAAAAAAAAAATCAAGAAAACCAATCTCTGCAATATATACGCTAAGTATTTTGTTCTGTATATTTGATATCCATGCTTGTATCCTGTGGTAAATCATAACATTATCTTTACTATTACATGCACTAATATAAAGCTATATTGCACACTACAAAACCAAAAATTGAATTCAAAAATCGATAGAAAATGCACTTTGTTCAAATTGCATCAAATTAGACACACACAAAAGACTTAACTCATATTTTCTTTTGATGTGGGCGTTAATGTGAAATTGTGAAATAAATCCCCTAAACGTTTAAATTCTCAAAACATTTCATTTTTATTTGTTTGTTAATCAATTAATCAGTAAAGTGAGATGTGAGTTGTCTAGTGGTACATTGGCACTTGGTCAGCTCACTGCCTTCTCCTACCACCTGGCTCAGACAGACCGGGGTTCAAAATAACAAAATTCATCTCACATGTTTCAGATGTGGACATTAAAAGTCAGTCCCCAGACGTACATGTATACATAAATATATAATTGATCTCTTTTAAAACCCAATTACACACAAAATAATTCATTCATTAACATATCTATTTATCTATATATTTATTTAATTTTATCTTATTTATTCATTTCTATTTTATTAGGGGTATCCCCAGATGTATATAATCATATATAATTGATTGATACATATCTTTAGAAACCCAATTGCACAAAAAGTAATTAATTTATTTATCTCTTTATTTATTTATCTATTTTATCCTATTTATTTATCTATTTTATCAACTTCAATCTCATTATTTCTCTCTTTTCAATTCCAATTTTAGGAACGTAAGACAAAGCTTTTCAATGGTACTTTGGAGGACGTAGTTTCACTATCATATATATCATCGGGGGGGGGGGGTTGTTTCACAAAGATGCTAAGTTGAACTTATCTCTAAGTTGGACTTAACAGTTATGGAAAGCCATTAGAATCTTTGAAAATATTTTGTAAAAGTTATTTTAAAAGGCATGAAATGTTGATTCAAATCATTCATATTTTTCATTATCAAAGAGATTTTATGTTCTTGTTGTGGAAGTTAAGAAAAGTCTTAAGTACTTAAAAAAATTCTTTTGAATATACTTTTTTTTCAAGGCTACAAATGGTTCTCCATAACTTTTAAGTCCAATTTAGAGTTAAGTTTGGCTTTCGATCTTTGTGAAACACCCCCAGTTTGGACCCACAAGGGCATTAACTCCTCGTTATAGTAAATGCGTTAACGCCCTTCTGGCTGCAAACAGACCATATATATCATCAAACAGGTATATGAACATCAGGTATGGTTAGTATTAGCATTAGTAAGCTTACGAAGCCAGCCTCGCATGCAACAGGTTCTTGGGTATTGTTTGAGCAGCGGAAGTTAGCGGGGCACTCGGTACAACTCGTCTGGGTCGACGCGGTCTGGTAGGTCCCCGCAGCACACTGTTTAGTGGATAAAACATTCCATTTTAATAACGGTGATGATGATAATGATAATAATAATGATTATAATAATAACAATAATAATAATGTTAAAAGTATTAATAATACAAACACTAATAATAATATGATAATAATAATAACAATAATGACAGCAACAACAACAACAACAACAATAATAATAAATAATAATAATAATAACAATTATAATAACAATTATAATCATAATAATGTATACATTTATATTGCACACTGATCCATCTCAGAGGTTGGTTGGGGGTACATTTGATAAAGGGAGGGAGGGGGCTATGCCACTGTAATTGGGGATTATAATACTACACGTATGACTTACCGTGATACATGTCTCTTGTCCTGTCTGATCTGTGTAGTAACCTGGAGGACAGGCCTGAGGAGCCTTCGTCTCGTCAGCACACTGGTGACCTAAAATAAAAAACACACAAATAGCTTTTTTTTCTTCAATCATATCGCTCACGATGTACGTTTATGCTCAGAATAGAGTGCCGTGGTCGAGTGGTTTAAGGCGCTTGACTGGAGATGCGAAGGTCGAGGGTTTTTTTTAATCCCGACACGTCACTAATATCCTTTAGCAAGATATTTACCTGCACTTGCTACTCTCCACCCATGTGTTAAATGGGTACCCGATAGGATGCAAAGTTCATGTGGTTGGACGAGCAAGTGTGCGCATGTAAAATGGTGACTGGCTGGAATGCTCCCCAGGAAGTGGAAAATGTGCATACATTGTGTGCGGGTAAGCTCATGTGAAAAAAGATTCTTACCTTTGGGGCATTCAGTACAGTCCGCATTGCCCAGAGAATCTGCATACCAGCCAGCCGAACACACTGTAGGGGCGCTAGACCCGTCGTACGGGCAGTAGGATCCCTTAGGACAGTCTTGGCAGGATGTTTGACCCAAGCCTGCATATTGACCGGCTTGGCATATGATCGGTTCGGCACCAGTCATTGGACATCTAACAAAAGGAAGAAGTGAATTAAAACTTTCAATTTATGTCATTTGGTACAGTGTGACAATGTGAACAAAATAATAATCAGGTTAAATGATAAGAAGACCTTTAGTTAAGCAAATGATCGGTTCAGTGCAGACGTTGGACATCTAACAAAATAAAAAGGAAAGAAGGTATAATCAAAAATCTTTAAATTTTCTTAAATACGATATGAGTAGGGTTAAAAATTTAAAAATTTTAATTTAAATGGAGTGTTAAATTCTACGTCAATTAATTTTCTACATGTATATGTATCATATCACATAATTATGTTTATTACTGATAAATTCATTTCAATTACAATTATGCCGTCCTGCAGCTTGTGCATGTGAAATTACTCCCAAGTGAGTAGTAACTTAAAAAAAGGGGCTCGATACAATGAAAGAACTCTGGGGTGTGGCCATGAAAGGGGTCTTAAAGGGGGTGTAAAGGGGCTCTATATTTACCTGTATCCGGCAGGGCATATTGTGCAAGTGAAGTTGCCCCCTAGGGAGTAGTAAGTCTCTGAACAGGGAGAAGGGGTCGAGTAGTGGTCAAAGCATTCAGACCCAGCAGGGCAGACTACACAGGCGATGGTATTGGTCTCGTTACTGAAAGTCCCATCAATACATCTGGAATAGCAATACCATAAGCATAAAAGTACATATGAATGATTAAGAATTGTAATGATAATATGATAATATGTTTTGTTTACACAGGGCAGCCTCACCAGGAATTAATACTGTTCTCCCCGAGGGCCCTGGGCAGCGTTTCATGAAACTGTCATAAGTACAAGTTCACCGACATCCAATTGAAACGCGTGGTAAACTTAATACACGCATTTCAATGGGATGTCGCTGAACTTGTACTATTGACAGTTTCGTGAGACGCTGCCCTGCAATCTTATCATTACCTGGCTACCATGAAAAGGTACTCAATTTCTTCATATCGTGCACCCATTTACCTCACCTGGGTGAAGTGTGGCAATGGTTGATTAATATCTTGCCAAAAGACATGATTTTGTGTACTCCTCACATAATTGCATTAAAAAAAAGAAATAACCATGCTGACTACATTACTAATAGTTCATTATGTATTTAAATCATAACAATCATGAATAGTGAAGTAACAAATCAACCAAATCTTGCAGCAGATTCAAAACAACGAAAGCACTCGACCAGTGGACCAAAATATGTTTACAAATTTACACTGGACCACACAAACATGTCATCAAAATTTGGTCCTTAGTTTTAAACCACTTCCAGTCTACATGAACTTGAAATAAGTGAGCAATTCTACAAACCTTTCCATTGGGGATTGTCAGCATTATATCATTTTACATGGGCATGAGAGTAAACCAGGGCCCTGTTTCATAAACAATTATTATCAATAACAAATGCTGAATTTCTAATGACAAATTTGCTCTCATGCAGCCAATCAAATGCCACAATTTCAGTAGCTTATTGTACCTTTTTATTTATAACAAGTTTAAGGAAACAGCTAGGGTTCAAAACTCACCGATCTCTTTTAAAAGCAAAAACATGGACATACAATTGTTAGAATTACTACTGGGATCTTTATCCTTGTAAAGATTTAATAAATGCAATTTCAGATTACATCAGCAAGAAATAAAACTTTTCCTTACCCGATTGGTTCCACTAATCCATCAACTGGGCAATAGAAACCTACAGTACAGTCCTGGCACGCCACGCCACCATTGGGCGCGTAGGTTCCAGCCCTGCAGAGCACTGGGTCAAATGACTGGACGGTGCACTGGTAGCCCCCTGGACACGGGATGCAGGTGGTGACGTTGCCGGCCAGAGAGTAGTAGCCATCAGGACACGGGCTGGGGGCTAAAGACATCAAGGTTGATTTGATAAATAATCCTTATTTAATAATTTTTTCCATATAAAATTGAAATGATGGCATAGAATGTTAAGTGATTGCAGTAAGTGGAACATATTTTGGGGAAATTTTAAATAGGGCCAAGTAAAAATGATTGCCAGTTTCTGATATACATTTCAAATTAGAAGAAACAAGTTCTGTATTACATGCATTTCATGCAATTTACACCGCAGCTATGATTTTTCCCATATAGTACTACAAATACTATGGAAATGGATCAAGTCAGTTCCACAAGAGGTTTTTTTTTTCTTTTTCCTTTGACCATGATACAGATGCAAATTTGAAATTACTACATACAGTGTATGAATTTGAATTTAAATTAAAACCAAAAATGTTTCTAAAAAAAGGAGGCAAACAAAAAAAAGAGTAGTATTATAAGGCAAAAAGACTACATGTCTTTTCCGTGGTATAATACGACTACGATGCGACCGAAGTATTCACGTGCGTGCAACCCTGGTGGTCCATGGTGCGACATACACAAAACCGAAGCGTGAGGAGAACTTTGGTCTGTTTCACGAATGCTATAGCGCGCGCTGATCGTTAAAATCAAGTCCCTTCGTTTACGTGCAGTTGTCCAAAAGAAGTCGTAGAAAGCGTTAACCCGTATTTGGCATACTACACTCCCTTTAGAGCATGCATGGAAAACTTGAGTTACTAGAAAACAATTTTATTTGTACATGTAAGTAATACAGTAAGTTAATTTCATTAGGAATAAAATGATGATAAAATAGTGACAAGAGAGGGAGTCTTTTGCAGAAGACTTCTCAAATTGTATCAAAAATAGACAATAAATGAATTTAACAAAACTTTAAATAAGCATTATAAGGAATTTTGTGTATGTTCAATTACTCAGTCTTTGGCGAATGGGGGAGGAGATATAGAAAGTCTTTTAAAAAACACATGAATTTAAAAGCGATGTGAACTTGCTTACATTTCAACATAATTTGATATAATTATGTAGGTGACAACTTATATCAAGCTAGATGGATCTACACGCAGTCGAAAATATTGCATCCGCCATACAGCAAATTTACAAATCAAAACGGAAGCAAATTTACAAACCAAAACGGAAGCAATTTTTCAAATTCAAGTTTGATTGCAATCCATTAAGAGGTTCTCAGAATATCGTGATTACAAGCCAATTTTTCTTATACCTGTATGACCCTTTGATCTTTGACCTCTTGACCCTAAATTCTAATCAGTTCATTGGATTTGCAGGATACATACATGTCCTGAGTTTGATTAGGTGCTAATGATAATGCGTTCACAAGCTTCTTTGCACACATGAGCCCCATGACCTTTGACCTCATGACCCAACAAATCTACACAGTTCATTTGCTCTGCAAGATACAGATGACCCCATCCATGAATCCATCAAACAGTTTTTGAGAAAACATGATCACAAGCTATTTTGGCATACATAACGAGCCATGTACGATCTTTGACCTTGTGACCCCATACATATCGAGTTTGGTGGGAATTCATCAATCGGTTCTTGAGATGGAAGGACAACCCGAAAAGCATGATGCCTCGAATTGGTTTGTAAAAAAAAATTAGTGTTTTCGAGAAAATTATGATTATTTTGTTTTGTCCGTTTTTTTTCTTTTTTTTTTCCCCTCTTTGAAATGTCAAAGTTGGGGATGCGGCCTATGCCGTGGTGCGGCCTTATCGCCGGCAAATACAGTATTGACAATATACACTGTATAAAAAAACAAGAGGGAAACAATATGATTTTTAAATATTTTCTAAAAAGGAAAATAAAATAAACTTTTCTCCCATTTAACCCCTAACTGCCCTCACGGGATTAAAAGTTTTTATTCGCACCCTGTACATATGTACAAGGATCTTGGCCAGCAGACTCACACAGGCACCTCACAGGCACACACAGTGCGCAATCGTCAAGGCCTTGAAGCAGCACTTTTCTTGGAAGAAGAAGAAGAACCCCTCAACAATTATTGACAATACCCCCAATTAAAAAACAAATGAGAGACTGAGAGAGGGATAACAAAAAATACACCCACCTTCAAGTTTCAAGTTTTATTGTTCCACATTTTACAAAAAATATAGGTCTAGTCTAAATGAAATAAAAATTATACAATACATCACATGTAGTATAAAATGAGCACGTCTCAATGATTCTTAATTGATTTAGATGAAGTAGAATTGAAAAGCAGTGCTTATATATATATATATATATATATATATATATATATATATATATATATATATATCTGTAAAGCGCGCTTTGATCGAGACTGCCTTCGGTCCTGAAAAGCGCTATATAGGAACTAGCTATTATTATTATTATTACACTCCAGCAAAGCAAAGCTGCATAGAGAGTCAATGCTAATGCACATTTACTGAGAGGAAGGTATTATACACAGATATACACACACCACACATCATTTTATAAACTGCACACAATAGCACCGATTGGGCTGATCGGCAAATTTGACAATTTGAATTTTTTAATTATTCAGTAAGTTTGTTTTTTTTAAGTATTTTACTGCTATTTAGGTGTCATCAATTGTCACTAAATTACCGATTCTGAGTGAAATTACCTGAGTTTTGTACAGTGGTGTTTGAAATGTTCAGAATAAATAGCACAACTTATACTACACAGCCAGGATAGTGATGCACCGGCCTATGTATGTTGGGTCCAATATGGTCACAGTTCTTAACTATAATAGCGCCTAAATTTTAGGTGGCTGTCGCAAAAGGAAATCTTTCCATTTATGATGTACTAGACTCTAGATAATATTCATTAAAGAATGAAATAAACATGAATCTTAGAGTAACATATAGTTTACTCACCGATAAAATTCTTTCTGAACTAGGTCTATAGCTTGCTGTTCAAATTACCCCCAGTCACTTGTTTTATAGAGTATAGTATCGTTTGTTTTGGTTCAGCTGCAAACGCACATGTCAATCCTATGGGGCGCCAAGTGTAACACATGTGATGATTCTGTCACCAAATCAATTCCACCATTCGATTTTGTCAGAAAAGCAGACACGTAGCCAGAGTATGATGTTTTTTTTTTTTGTTTTTTTTTTTTGTTGGGGGGGCACATTCATGCATGTAATCGATCGAGGTAAAAAAAAAAGGGGTCTAAAAAAGTTCAGCCGATCTTGGAAAATGTTTGGGGGCACATGCTCCCGTGCCGCCCCCCCCCCCCGTGGCTACGTGCCTACAGAAAAGCAACATCACCAATTTATTTTGTCACTATTAAAAGCAATATCAATTTTATTTGTTATCATGGAAGGCAATCTTATGCCTCAGTCACACCTTTGCGTATGATGCTGCGTATTGCTGCGCTGTACGGGGGTATATCAATACGCAGCCGTTCCCAGCAATTAATACGCGGCAAATTTGAAGGATAGCAGTCACACTACTGCGTATCTAGCTCGTAGGTAGCTCGTATGCCGCTCGTACCAAGACTGCCTACGGTTGCCTATGACCACGCTATAGCTCGCTGTTGCTCATAGCAGTACGATTCAATACGCAGTTTGCTCGCCACGTTGCGTACGTAATGCCTCAGTCACACCTTTGCGTATGTTGCTGCGTATTGCTGCGCTGTACGGGGTATATCAATACGCAGCCGTTCCCAGCAATACGCGGCAAATTTGAAGGTAGCAGTCACACTATTGCGTATCTAGCTCGTAGGTAGCTCGTATGCCGCTCGTACAAAGACTGCCTACGATTGCCTATGACCACGCTATAGCTCGCTGTTGCTCATAGCAGTACGATTCAATACGCAGTTTGCTCGCCACGTTGCGTATGTAGCTGGTTCTTTGCTCGTTTGCTGCTCGCTAGCCGCTCGCACCAGTTGGTCTCGCTGCGTCTCACTGCGTGTTCGCTCGCTTTAGCTCGTCTGTTGTTCGTACTGATGCGTGCCAGCTCGCTCTACAGCGTACCAGCTCGCTTGGGCTGCGACGGCGTATAAATAAAAGTCATTTTGCGGGCTTCTGACGAGTCTAAATCAATCTAATGAAAAAATGGCCCTGCAGCAGAGCTCTGCCTTGCAAAAGCTTAAGCTTTTGCTTCAGCTGGAAGAAGCAGAGGCGAATGATGTTTATTTATTAACGTTATGCAGCGCAGCGACGGTGGTCTGTGCTAGGCAACTAATCGCAGTGATAGCGAGCTAAAGCGAACCGCGTACGAGCTAGACTCGCAGCGTAGCGAGCGGCAAGTGCAACGGTTCTTGCTGCTGCGAGTTGTAGGCGAGCAATAGCGCAACAATACGCGCATTCATGCGAACGACAACGAGCTCTGGCGAGGTAAATCGTGCAGGGAACGCAGCTATAGGCAGTGACACGCGCTCCAAAAAAAAGAGGTGCGTATGGTTGCGTATACTTGCGCTAAGCCACTCACTGTTGCTCGCATTCACTGGCTGCCACTCGTATCCGCTCGTGGGTGATTTGACCTTGCGTTTGCTTGCGATAGTTTAGAAAATTTTAAAACAAGCGAGCGGCAAACGCAGGCCTTTGCGCTAGTCTGCGTATTGAGTACTCAGTGAGCACGTTCAGTGGCGGATCCAGGGGGGGGGGGCCCGGGCCCCCCCCCCCCCCCCCCTTGAGAAAAAAATCATGTAAAATCACGCGATTTTTACCTTTTTGGGGGGTTGGGCCCCCCCCTGGCGCTCAAGGGGGGGGTGCAAATTTTAAAATTTTCGAGGACCAAAAAAAAAAAATGTGCTCACTACCCCCCCCCCCCCCCCCCCCCCCCCCCCCCCCCCCCCCCCCCACTGAGCGACTTTTCGGCTGGCTGAGTCGTTGCGATTTTTTTGTGGACTCAAAAAAAAAAAAAAAAAGTGTCCGCTTACCCCCCTCCCCCCCCCCCCCCCCCCCCACTGAGCGACTTTTCGGCCGGCGCGATTTTCAAATTTTCGGGAGCAAAAAAAAAAAAAAAAGTTGGGCCCCCTCCCCTAAGAAATCCTGGATCCGCGCCTGAGCACGTTTCATTGCGCTTTATTGGGTATGACTGCCTATCTCTGCGTTCGGGCAATACGCAGCAATACGCAAGCCCAATACGCAAAGGTGTGACTGAGGCATAACAGATTGATAATTTCAGACTGATGTTCAACGAAGTGTTCCGTAGATAGTCTTATGTGGAATACAATATTTTATACGTTAAAAATACGAAAATTACTAACTGCTAACATAACAGATAATTTGTTCTCTGCTAGATGTACGTTACACCGTAGGCCTATATCCTTGACCAATCAGATTTCAAAGAAGTTTTGACAAGTTGCATTCTCGTAATAATTTAAGAATGAAACCTAATTAAAAATAAAAGCGACTAGAAATCCTAGTCAAGATTAGTGACAAGAATCTGGTATTTTAAAAAAAGTGATAAGACGATCTGGTCAAAAAATAACTAATTACTTGTAGCTAGGCCTCCTCTCTGGAAGTGCTCGGAACTAAGGCCTGGGCGAATCTAGCTTTTTGCTAGGGGGGTCTGAGCATATCGTCCACGAGCCGTGTATAGCGGCGAGGCGATTTTTCGTTGTTGTTATTTTGAACCCCCGTATAGCCTAAGTGATGATTTCCCGGCATCTACTAACATGCGGAGCATCGACCACGACATCTTCCCCCCCCCCCCCCCCCCGCTCTTCTCAATATCAAGGTTTAAAAAAGGGAGAGAGTTAAAAGGGAAAAGACAAATCTTTCCTTATATATGTTGGTCTTTTTTTTTATTCTTCTATCATTTCCTCTTTCTATCTTCATTTCCTTATATTAATATTCTTTGTTTTCTTTCTATCATCTTCTCGATCCATCCAGCGATGAAAAACCTTTCACACCGGAAAATGCGCCCTCTATTTGCTGCCTCATAATGTCATTGATAACATTATATTTCTGACAAGCTAATAATGAGACACGTTCCAGAAGAACCGTTCCATCTTCCATCTCTTAAAACGAACCTATACAGGTGAATGATGGACTATATATGAATTGCGTTTATAGAAAAGACATCAAATTCTTGTATAAAAGGCCATTTTCCCTTGGTTTATGTTGAAAAACCCAAGTGATAGAACAACAGATGGCATACCTATCTGTTGTTGTAGAGGGCGCTACACACAATAATTTTGTTGTGAGATAATGAAAAACTGAGTGTCAAATTTGAAAGATATTTGAACATATTTTAAATTACAAAATCATCTTTGTTTAATCACAATACTGATCACAATACTGGCTGGTA
This sequence comes from Strongylocentrotus droebachiensis, assembly GCA_035222895.1. NCBI lineage: Eukaryota > Metazoa > Echinodermata > Echinoidea > Camarodonta > Strongylocentrotidae > Strongylocentrotus > Strongylocentrotus droebachiensis. The sequence continues at coordinate 1,029 of JAVYIG010018473.1, read as the reverse complement.
AACTAGAACATTATGGAATTTGGGGACTAGCTGCCACTTCAGTGGTTTAAAGACTATCTTTATGAAAGATTTCAGTTTGTGAATTATGATGGAAATGGTTCATTACGACAGGTGATACGTGTGATGTCCCTCAGGGGTCAGTGTTGGGACCTACATTATTTTGATTTATATACATGGTTTGCCAAAGTCGACAGATTATTATAATTTTCTACTTTTTGACGGCTGATGATTTTAACTTGTTTCATACATTTCCACAAATTTAAAGTTAAATGTAATAGATATGGATGTAGTTGATATGCATGTCGATAAGGTGTCCACGTGGTGTAAAATGAATAAACTTACAGTAAATTTGTTTAAAAAATTAATTATTTACTTATAAGAGGGAGTAGACAACCAGTAGTAATTCAGGGAGTACTGAAAATAGTCGACACAGAAATAAATAATGTGGATGTTGCATCATTCGTAGGAATCCATTTAGATCAACACTTGACTTAGAAAGCTCATATTGAAAGAGTAAATAAGTGTATTAGGAAAAAGGTTGGAGGTACATAGAGATTAAGACAGTTTGTACCTAGAAATATTTTGTTTTTATTGTATAAAACATTAATTCAACCACACATACATATGGAATTGAAGTTGGGGAAGCAATTATGAAATTGATATGGAATGTTTATTCCTAAGCCAAAAGATGGCACTCGGAGCTTTAACATTAGTTCCTTCCGGGCACATTCAAAACCAATATTCCAGGAGTTAAAGTTATTAAATGTGTATCAACTAATAAACTATCCATTGTGTTTGTATGCATCAATTATTGAATAATAGATTGTCACAGTCCCTTATTCAGTACTGCTCTTCCGTAGAGTACAGATATGACACAATACAAAGTGAAAATAAAAAGCTAAGTATGCCTAAAGTAAGGACAACGCACGGTTCATTTTCTGTGTCATACAGAGGCGTATGCTTCTGGAAAGATTTACCTTTATCTCTACGAGAAAAATCTTCAGTTTCTTGTTTTCGTAGTACTTTAAC
>JAVYIG010018472.1:0-19583 GCA_035222895.1 Strongylocentrotus droebachiensis | reverse complement strand
AACCATATCAATCATATTTTGTTTTTGTAATACATCCATACATCTGGAAATTGAATTACTGGCCTATATTAAAACACGGTAGCTGCACTAACTTCAAATCTAAATTGTAAAAAAGGAACATCAACACTCCTGTATCTCCTTTGTGTCATGAAATGAACAGAACATGACTTGTACGGTTTTCAGTATCATCTTTGTTTGTGACCAATCTATTATAAAACCCAAGGATTCAAACTTTATAGAACTAAATTTACTAATTAAATCATCATTACAAATCTGGTATGATACACTGATATACATGTGTATACAACACTGTAGATGAATATTATATACATTTGTTTTTCAAGATATATGGGAAATGATACATGTAATTCATAAGATGTAATAAACACTTCAATAAAACTGAGATGAAAGATACACAATACATCGCAAATAATCCTCATAATGCCTGGATTACATTTGCCCCGGGCGCCGTACGATAAATTAGTCTACGATTTTTCGTGCGAATTTGGGGCATCGTAGGAGGCTACGGGCTACGATGTTTGTGTTTACATAAACTACGAGCATCGGGGCAAATCCGTACAGAGTCTGCTCGGAGATTGTACGGAAATCGTGCAATTTCAATGCAGTTATATAGACACGTCGAAATTAATTTATCTCCCGTTAAGTCTAATAAATATAAACACAATTGTGATAATGAATAAGTTATAAGATTAAATAACTTTTGTCGTGTTCAACTATTCGGGAATAAATATTTGCAAGCGACTTGCATCTGATTTTTCTATCAATTTTTCCTTGAAAGTCTTGATAATGCCTTCGAACTTTTTGTGATTTTTTTTGTAATTTTATGAAAGTGCAATGTCGAGAAGAAATTTTGATTGCAATGTGGACATGAACAAAAAATAAGTGTACTCACTTTTGTAGGCGACAATGAAAAACACGTGTGGTTTGCTTTGTTATTATTTCATTTTTTTGCTGTGTGTTTCTTCCCATGGTCTCACACAAAGGATTGCTAACCTTCAAACAACAAAGGGTTCCCACCCAGATGTTATATATTATATAATATAATATAATAATTATATTATTGAGTATTTGGGTGTTTTCTAGTTTCCACTATTCGACGTGTGGAAATGGGCGTGGTTATTATGTTAGTTCCATTATGATGATATGATGTGACGCAAACTATAGTCTTTGACACTTTTCTGACTGAGAGGCATTTTGATCCAATTAAATGGGTTTCACAAGCTCACTGAGTAGAGCTTCTTCTGCTCCACCGGAGAAGACGCATTATTAGTGGCGTGACTCTCTGGTATCTTCCTGACCTTAATTAGGAGTGTTTAGCATTGTCGTTGGTGTTGGCTCCTGAAGTGGTGCACTTCTTCGGTAAGCGAGTGCATGGTCATCGTGGTTAATGCAGTGACGAAGTGGTACGTATGGTATGTTATAGACTCTCTTCAAGGACCGGCTTCAGTGTAGCCCCAGTTCCCTCGACACCTTATTATAGTCCACGTAATGCTGCAGAATACCATCTGCCAAAAGTCAGAACTAATATTGCAAAGAATACTATTTTTTTTACAAAGGCCCTCATTTCTGGAGCACTATTCCAAACCATCAAAAGAATCATAGTTTCAAACGTTCCTTTCGATCGTTTTTATTGAACTTTTACTCAGTAACTTGAATATTATATCTGATATATGACGCTATATTTGTTTATATTTTGTTCTCTATAATGTTTTCCTTTTCCTTTCTTCCGTTTCCACTTGCATAATTACTATTGTTCATTGTGGCATGTTTTACTGTCAATTTTTTTTCTCAGACACTTTCCAACTTTTGTATGCCTCCGACGGCCAAAAATGAGGGCCGGAGGCACGTCCTTATTCTTGTGGAAAGGTGGAGGCATACACATCGACTCGAGTCCGTCCCCCCCCTTGTTTAATCTTGTTCATGTATTAAAACATACAATTGATACATTTGAATGATTTTTTCATTTATTTTAAATATCACAAGCTCAGTGTGTCCTGATCAAAATCTTGACAGTAGAAATACATACTGCAACTATCAATGATCAACGTTTCAATGTGGTATTTTGTATGTAATTGTAACGTTTCTACATCAAATAAAATTTGCCAAATTATTTATTAAAAACACTAATATCACAATTGGAAGCAGGTATTGCCACAAATGTTTAATGAATATCAGATGCAGACGCGTACGCAAGGGGGGGGGGGTAGGGGGTTACCCCCCCCCCCTTTGTTTTTTTGTTTTGTTTTGTTTTTTTAATTATTCAATGGCTGACCTAAAAAAGTTGACCTTACCCCTCCCCCAACGGAGCAAAATGTCAAATTTTGAAATTTCGAGACCCCCCCCAAAAAAAAAGTGTCCTCTTACCAGAAGGGATAAGACCACACAGCGAGGTCACTGACAGGTGGCTATCTCATTAACTCAGCTCTCAACTAACATAAGAAAAAGAGGATCATGGATGAGGACCAACAGGCACCGATTGGGGAAATTTTCTATATAGAGGGAGCAAGTAGCTACAAGTAGGACAGTGGGGCTTTAAATTCAAACATCCGTTCGATAGATGTATAGTTTTATTTATTAATTTATTTATTTTCAGTTCTGAATACAAAATATAAACAGTATACATTAAAACATACATGAAGAAATATGAACTTATTTTAAACAGAATTGGCCAGGGCTCGAAGATAAGGGAAGCTTTATGCCTTGTGAGCCATGATAACTCAGTAGATGTACAAGCAAAATAAATAATTAGGGAGTACCTGGTGATGCAAAAGTACAGCAAAGAGAAGAGAAGATTGATAGGTAGAGACTGAATAGAGAGAGAGAGAGAGAGAGAGAGAGAGAAAGAGAGAGAGAGAGAGAGAACGAGAGGGAGAGAGAGAGAGAGAGAGGGAGAGAGGGACCGGGTTGAAGTGAGAAAACTACAGTTGATTGCACATAATTATCATTGTTAATAAAGCAGAAATAAATATTCATGATTCATGAGTTGTATTATGGTTGTTCAGTTTCCTGCCTTCTGATTGGATAGAATCATACAAGTCTCTCGTCGTGTATATTATGCAGTTGGAGTTTAATATCAACTAAATTTTTGTTTTATCAACTAGTGCTTAAGGAATGGATACTCGCAATTGGAAAGCTCTCTTTATGGTGATTAGCATAGGAGTTTCGTCAGCTAAAGAACCGGGTAAGCTATTTCAATTGACATATTGCTTAATTCATACCGTATCATAATACCATTGGTTATGATAACGGACGATTTGTGGAAAAGAAGTGGACTGTATGAGAGACCTGATTGCACGTAAAGCAGACATATATCGTGTTGTAGAAATTGTTGGTCAACATTATATTTTCAACATTGGGGGGTATTCCTCATTTCATTTTCCATTGGTTCATACAATGATTATCATTTAATGACAGGGTACAATACAAACATTGACGAAGTATGCTTGAAAACGATAATGAACAAGGTATATAAATTATGTATGAAACATATAACCACAGCACGAAGAGACAGAGGACATTATGATCACTTAATTGATCATGGAGGTTCTACATGGCTGTATATAACTGTATTGTATTCGCGAATAAGATGCAGTATACATTGCTGAAACAGTACAAGTTTAGAATTCATTACGCTATACAGTGCGTATAAAAATAGTGTACTCAACTTTGGTAACTTCTAATTAAAAGGTTATTTGTTTATTCATTTATTTATTTATTTCTGATATTCAGATAGGGTGACTCATTATCACCATTAATGGTCGTCTTCCATGAGGCCCTGCTAAACAAAATAAGGAACAATAGTTTTAAAAAAAAGTAATGATAATAATATAATCATGAACATAAACTAATAACAGTAACAAAGAATACGTATTTTGTCCTAAATCCATTCGTCGATAATACTCCGGACCGTACATGCAAACGAGAGAGAGAGAGAGAGAGAGAGAGAGAGATAGAGAGATAGAAGTTGACAATCCCGTGACTAAACTAAAGAACTTGCAAATTCTTATCAATTTGTTCATCGTCTCTACCATGCTATTTGAACAGTATTTGATGACAATAAACGGCACTCTGGTACTATTTTTATGTAGCGTCACGCGTTACAATCACATGGCAGATCATCAGCACCGGGTTTAACAATTTAACGAATACTGAAAAGTCTATGCTTTCTCTCTCTCTCTCTCTCTCTCTGCTCTCTCTTGTCACTGCCTTCCCTTTCCCTGCTTCTCTCACTCGTCTCAGCCAATCGAATGGCTCAACATTTTACTTTTCTCTAGAGAACCATCATCAACAGGGTCACAAGTTGAATAGACTGGATTTTAACTTCATGTCAACCAAAGTTTGAAACTAGTAGCGAGAAAAATACTGATCCAGGAGTTTGCATCCCATTTCTGGTCAGATATACATTTAATGGCACCTTCTGGATAACAGAACTAGAGCGTGTATAGAGCTCGACACGTCCTCGTACATATTAATTTAGAATTATGTCATACGCTGTGAGATCGATAGATGTGCGTATTCAGTGATTGTGATTTCAACCTCCATCAATACGTTTTTAATAAAATACCCAACGCGACAGATGGTCTATACTTGCAAAATATAGAAACAATTGCCCGACTTTGATAATATTAGAGTTTCGATTATAAATTACTTCAAAAACGAAAAGTATATTGCACATTCGAATTGTAGATATAATAAAGTCACAAGAAAATGGTTTCAATTCAGGAATTTGTTTATACATAAAATGAGTTTTGTATGTATTTTTTTTTCTTTCCATGAATATCAGAAATAAATTTTGATTTGTTAGTTTTCTGTTAACTCACTGTTCAACAATACTTGTATCTTGGGAAGCCAATTTTATTTATGTTATAAATGTAAATTACCTTGAATATATATTTGTTAATTTGTTTCAAATGAAAATCAATGAAATCCCTGTGGAGGGAAAATATGGAGAGAAAAAATACCCAACGCTATTTTCAACTATATGGGCCAAAAAAACCAAAAATGCTATATCGAACTGAACTGCAAATTGCATACATTAGTTGTTGCTACGTAGGACAAACATTATGGTTCGCCCTAACTAACAGCACATAATTAATGTATGCAATTCGCTATCGGACTCTTGAAATACAGTTATTCGTAACAGGTATGAAATAATTTGTAATGAGGATTATGCATTAAATTTGATTACATTACAATGGCCAATTGAAATGACCAAATTGCTCAATTGAGCGATGAAAACATATAATCATACAAATTCTTGCATTTCCCATGATTTCATTCAGTTCACGTTGGTCAGTGCTACATTCTCAAAGATAACCCCCAAGCGATAGCCACGCCTTCCTACCGGGACCAGACGGTATCTTCCAATGGGTGCGTCGGGGACAGTGACTCTAACATTCATGTACTTGCAATGACCTTTGAACCCCCCGAACTTTCCAAGTTCGGGTTCATCGACGACCGGCTTCGACCAAACGTAACCGTTCGTGTTACTTCTCATCTCGGCCAGCAAGAAAAACGGCCGATCGTCCTCGTTGTCGCTTCGGCGACCCCGGTCCAGTTGACCGTCATCATGGACCGAGGCGTAACTTTGGAGACAATCTTATGGGTTTGTTTATTATTTGCTTGTACAAGAGTCGAAACTTAATTTTGAGGGAGTCATGGTTGGCAATCACTTCGTTTGGAGTGGAATTCAACGCTAAAAAAATAGCGGGTCGATTCCACTCTTAGCAGAGTTATTCAAGCTAGCACTTCTCCTCGAGTGGATTACTTGGCTCAACTCCACTGAGGAAGTGATTATGACTGCTAACATGATAAACTTTCGCTCCTCTGCATTAGTATGTTAAAAACAGTACATGAGTGAGAACTTTATTTTTAAAGTTTTTGGAATGGGCATGTTTGATCGAAAATAACAACAACAATTATTTATGTCTATTTAATGGTTTATTATTTATTTATTTTGTGTTCTTTATACAGGATCGTCTCTTAAGTACATACAAACTAAAGAGAGCCCTGTATCACATGATACAATCAAAATACAATGTAAAACAATAAACAAGTATAAACAAATACTGCATTACATAACAAAACAAAAGAAAAAAGTAGAGATTAATATTGGAAACAAGTATAATGTTTTAATCTCAACATATTGTAAGACCTTTTATTATTTTGACTGTCAACATTTGCTGATTTAAGGATTATAAAGCTCATTTTCCTTTATCTATGCCTTGTCTTCAAACGCAATATGCCGAATGTGCAACAAACATGAGCGCAGCGTGTGCAGAAATGTTGTTCTTTCTACACTTTTTTTAGGGCTCTTGCTGAATCAAAAGTTATTGAGCCAAACCAGAAAATTGTGAAATGACCGTTTAGAAAGGGTTAAGTAGTTCAATTTCATCTTAGATACCCTACATTTAAAGCAGAGTATATTTGAAGAGTCGCAGAATCAAATTATCTAGTAAATGTATGTCTTCTCCTCCTTCTTCTCCTTCTTCTTCTTCTTCTTCTTCTTCTGCTCCTCATCCTTTTTCTTCTTCTTCCTCTTCTTCCATTCTTTATACTCCTTCTCATCCACATCTGGTATTAAATAGTGCTACCACACCTTTATAACTTTTCAGAGCTCCATGCTGTTGTACAGCGGAACGACTGTCGTCATTGAGCCTGATGAGTTCCATCAAAAAAGGCCCATCTTTGTAGAACTACTCCCAGACAGAATCGCGAATATTGGTGACGGGTCGCCTTTCGATCCCCTAAGGGACGACCGAAATCGTACTGCAGAATTCCTCGACTACGTACGGAAGAGATACGGCTACGATGTCGCTTCGTTCACCGGGACGAATAAGAAGGTGGACGCGTGGTTGCTGACCATCAATGGAGGTGACTTTCTTTCTTTCTTTTTTTTCTTTTTTTTGGAGGGGGGGGGGGGTGGGGGCACTCGTCTCTTCTAAGGTTCGTTTTTTTAAGGTTGACAATCCCAAATGATTATAATTTCAATACACAAATAGGGCTCGTTAATCCAGACGTTAGTGTTGCATTTACCCGTCTCTCATGCATGGGGCATATCAATAGGTAGAGCACTCAAAAAAATAATACACATAAGACATTCTTTATTTTGGTGTCATATTAAAGATATCAATGATATATTTATTTTGCTGCAAAAATTTTCAAATTCTGTCAAGGCATTCCTGAGATATGGTCTTTTGAAGATATCGTAAAATCATTCAAAAACCTGCCGCAAATAGCAAATTATGGCAAAAATGGATTTTTTACATGTTTAAGGGTGTTTTTTTGACATAATAGAGTATTACATGGTCTTAAAAATGATATGTATTGTGAAACCAAAGTGAAATAAGCATGAAAAATAAAATTCAAGAACCAGACTTGTTGCATTTTGGTGCACCGGATTGACAAAAACCACATTTTGTTCAATTTCACCAATCCGCAGGTTTGGAAATGTTCAAAAAACGACTAAGTCCAGCTAATTAATATGCGTAAATGCAATATCTCAAGTTTTAAATGAGTCTGTTTGATACAACTTTGTGGCAAGCTTCAACTAATGAATCCCTATCCATTTATATAATAAGATTTATGAAAACTAATTAATTATGCAAATGAGCTGATAATTAGCTAATTACATATTTATATGTATAATTACTTTCGCAGCAATTTCCAGTAATGTTTCACTCGATGGATTAAAAATCGGAGCATGTGGCAAGAAACTATGGATGTTAAACTACTGAAAACCAGTTTAGGATTTGAAAATCGGGCAATATTTACGGATTTATGAGCATTTTCTGAAAATTCATTCAACTCAATGTAACTTCGTGTAGAAACAAAATTCCGATGTACCTGTTGCTGGGGTAGCCAGGGAAAGGTCACAGGTACCATATATGGTAAGGTCATTGAAATCCAGTGAATGAAACATTGGTGGCAAGTCCATTTTTTACAGGGGAGTTTTTTCCAATCTGCCGGGATATTTAGTGCAGTATTGTCCGTGGTGATTGCACACACCCACTGGCCCAATTTGCGCGGTGTCAAAAACATCCCTTTTTCAAAAAATAAAATAAATACTTTCCCTAATACCCACACCCACAGGATTTTAAGTATAGTGGGTTAAAAGAATGACTGAAATATCTGTGAAAAAATTATGTTGTTACATGTTTTTGAATTTTTTAAATCATAAGTTGAAAAATGGCTTCTCAGCATAGATTTGCTATTGCTGTGCACTGACGTGCACGGCAGAATGTATATGCATGCACTGTGATCAGCCTAATATCAATTCAAAAGAATCGTTATTCCAAAGGTTGATAAATTCCGAAAATGATAATGATATATGGTTCTACTCCAATTTTGGTATTACGAACCTTAATTTCATTTTCGGAATAGCAAACCCTGTTTAATTCTCAGTTAATGGACCCTAGGCCCTATTTCATTTTCGGAATTTCGGATGAATGAATTAACCTTCGGATTATTTAGCGAGCTTTCGAAAATACAAACCTTTATGAAAACGTTGTATGAAAATTAATTTATATCCAAGAATGGACTAGAGGCAGAATAAATAAATATTCTTTAAAATATGAATTTTATGATTATTATATATTTAAGATCAATATTGGCATTATAAACCGTCTGAAGGGCAATATCGAGTACAACCGCCCTTTTGTGTGCTCAACAGCTGAAATTCCCTGTCGTTCCTAAATATTTATTCCTCAAACTTGAACACTTCGAATTTTATTTATTGTCAAAGTGAACCATTGCATGACCTTGGCGGTTTGATGATGGTTGAAAAAAATAAATATCCGCCAACTCAGCCCTTATACGGACGTGCCACGAAAGGTGTGTGTTTTTTTACTTTGTGTGTAAATTGAGTTTTTACAGACGTGTATCTATATCAGATGTGATTATTTACCTTTAACGTCACCATCCGAAAGACGTGACTCGGCCCCGAACCGGTGTCACGGGCTAGAGTGACCGGGTGGTGTTCTGTGTCCTAAGACACAGAACGCCGAAAATTGGTTGGCGATACGCGTCCGTCTTCGGCGATATGTGTCTTGGGTCGGACGCATATCGCCGCGTATATCACGGCGAAATCAGTCCACTGGCGAAATGCGTCCTAAAAATCGACTTAAAGTGTACATATCTCCAGTCTCTCTCGCACACAAACCCTGGTCTTCCTCCATGCTTCATCTATCTTTTCATTCATCCCTCTCGGGCTCTCCCTTCTCTATTTTTATGTCAGTATACCATTACTTTTCTCTCTTTCTTTTTGTCTTCTCTCTCTCTCTCTCTCTCTCGTTCTCACTGCCGACTCTATTTTGTTCACCTTTTATCTTTCCTCTCGTATCTGTGCTCACATCTGTTTACCCCCACCACTTTTGCTTTTCCTTGTTCCACTCTCTATTTTTCTTAATGTTCCAGTATGCACGAATTCATTATTTATTATGTTCTATATGATATATTCATATTTAAAGTATCATACAATTATTTTGTGTAATGTTGTTTTCCATAGTATTGATTATCACTAATACTTCATGTATACTTGTGAAGAGTCTTGTGGAGACTGACTTCCCCTATAATGAAAAGGGTGGTAAGTTTCGGGGGGGGGGGGTAATCGTCATCGGGGTGGTTGTCCTTCATGGTTCTCCTCACCTTTTATCTTTTCTCTCGTATACGGTACTCAACCCCCCCCCCCTCTCTCTCTCTCTCTCTCTCTCTCTCAATGAATATTTAAAAATAGAATACCAAATTTGCATGAATTATAATTCAGTAGAGTAGCAAATTTGTAGCGTTAATATTTAAATGCAGGTGATTATCATGTAAAACTTTTGCGTTGAATGGACCTTCCGTGGCCTAGATGTTACGCCCCCCGCCCCCGGCCCGGCCAGGTCAAACTTGCTCTCAAAAAGCCCAGTCATTATATTATACTTCAAGTTAGATGATACAAATGTTTTGAAGACACGTAGCATGCACAAAAAGACAAGACCCATATAGTGAAGACAACATGGAGACAACGCAAGATGCGGTCATGTTCCTCTTTAGTTAACATTACCTCACGACCATCACTATTGCATTTATGTTTTCCAATATAACATATAATAGCTTAATCCCGTCGCTGCCTATTCGAAAATTGCCCGCCTTTCGTCTTAATGATCTTTTCTGGTTTAAAGGCACACTGTCCTACTTGTTGCTCCCTCTATATAGAAAACTTCCCAAATCGGTGCCTGTTGGTCCCCCATGATCCTCTTTTTCTTATGTTAAATGAGAGCTGAGTTAATGAGATAGCCACCTGTCACAGTGACCTCGATGGCTCTCTGTGTGGTCTAATCCCTTCTAGCTGCAGTAGTAACGCCTACCTTTAAGGAGAAAGTGTCGGGGTAAAGCCCGCTGATCAAGTACTGCCTGGCAGCATCCATGATGATCTGACACATGGTTAACATTCACTAGCTAGCTGCTTTGGCCCTGGCCTGGACGCGTCTTATTTTTTCGTACCACGGCGAGCCCAAATTGAGCTCGCGAGGGAAACCTGCGCATGCGCATTCGCATAGGAGACCAGCGCATGCGCACGTGGAATCCGGTACGGTGGTTAATAGGGTGATACTAGTTATACAAATCAATCTGTCATCAACTCATCGTCAGCTCAATCGGTAAAGACAGCGTGTTACTAATAGAACTTTGGAGTTGATGAAAGGTTGGAATCTCAGTTTATTTAGTTTTTTTGCCTTTATAAATAGTGAGGCAAAGCAATATATAATAATAGTCCAATTGTTTGTGACCTCTTTGCAAGCTTTCGCAGCTTGTTATGTATGAAAATGAGTTCATACTGGAATCTGGGCTCGCTGTGGTACAAAAAAATAAGACGCGGCCTGGACGCGCATATTTTGTTTACACAACTGTTTGGCCATTTTTGCGAAAAAATTCCTAGAAGTGCTCTCAGAGCACTTCTAGGAAAAGAGTCTAGTCATCAACGCACACCGCTTACAATCACCAGCAGCAATATGGTACATATTGTGTATAAAGCACGCACACCCAGGGAATTGAAGATAATAGAAAAGGGAAAACAAAGAAATACATAAGGAGAGTGGAGAGGACCCCCCCCCCCCCCCCCCACTCAGTGTTATTTAGGGTACGCATATGCGTGTTCCCTCCCGTTTTGAAAACACCCCCTAAGTCCGGTGTGTAAAGTCAATTTTGTGTATGTACGAGCCGGACTTTGGTGCGTGAAAAGTACCCCTTTACCGGACATTTTGGTAACACGCATGCGGTCATTCCGACCCAGGAGTGGGGGGGGGGGGGGCGGGGGAGAGGATATGGAGAAGGAAAACAGGGAAATCCATAAAGAAAGAGAAGAGGATAGATCAAAGGAAAAACTAGAAATGCAATCGTGTCACAACGATGTGCGTGCAATGACGCCATGTTTCTACAAGTCAAACGAAGGAGCTACTCTCGGACTATCCAGAGCAATATGTAAGAAGTCTGTAGCTTCTGTGATAGTGGAGATAGTTAGGGCGAAAGAAAGGTCACCAAAACGGCCCGAAACGGAAAAATGGTGCCTGGACGGTCACGCATGAGGGTTTCCGGAGAACGAAGAATTTAGTGACCTTGAAGGAATGCTAGAGACTACGCCTACGAATTTTGAAGGGAATTGGAGTAGAGGAAGGGATCTAGAAAGGGCTCGCAAGCACTGCGTGCAAAACCAATAGGACTTGGTGCATGATGAACATGTTGCGACGCGTGCTTTGGCACGAACGGCCGCCCATACTAACACAACCGAATTAAACAGTCTTACAAAATGACGTCATGGCCGAAACGTGTTATAATAGGGCGGAAACTCGGCGGAATTCGTATAGTGACCCTTGTTCAAATGCGATTTACTCACAATTTTCTGCGTGAACATATACCATACTTGGTATCATTCGAAAGGGCACTTCAGTGCGGTCAGTTTGAAACCATTGTCATCTGCGCAAAAACGTACTGCACGCATCAAACGCGCTATTACGCAAAGCATAGTAAATTCATCATTTTTGGCGATAACTTGGCAAAGAGGGCATTACAATTTACTAAACGTAGCAGACAGTTGTCACGTATATGGATACATGTGTCTGCCAAGTTTCATTGATGTAGGTATAAAGATCGCCGGTTTAGAGCAAGTTGAAGTTATTACTCAATTTTCTTGAAAATGGCGAATTTGGAGGGCATTTTTCTCAAATTTGGTCAGTGATAGGGTATATAATTTTGTATATGGCTGGAAAGGGCATATCTTCAAGTATCTAAATCCAAAAAAGGGTACGGGTTTGCCAAGCCATTATGGAGATACGGCCACAGAGAGAAAGCCAATTCCCAGAACTTTAGAGGGCGCTATTTATGTTGTGCAAAGCCATTGGAGCGTGAAATTTGGCATGGCTATGTGCAATTATGAGATAAAGATACTGTTAAATTTAAATACAAAACGGAATTTATATAAGAAAGTTATGGCAGTTTTAGATTATTTAGGGGTCAAATTTTCGAGAATTTGAGAGATTTTTGATGGAGTCGGTTTCAGATTTGAATATTGAGTACGAAGATGGCATTTTGAAGGTCAGGTTATACGTCGCAGATGAAAGAACATCTCTTAGACTATCTAGAGGAATTTGTTAGAAGGATGTAGGATCTAGGATAGTGGAGACAGGAAGTAAGAAAGAAAGGCCTTAAAATGGACCAGAAACGGACAAAATGGCGCCTGGACGGTTATGCATGAGTGATTTCGAGAATCGAAGAATGTAGTGACCTTGATGAGATGTTAGAGACTATGCCTATGAAATTTGAAAGGAAAAGGACATGAGGAAAGCACCTAACTAGGAATAACAAGCACTACGTGCAAAACGAATGGGATTCCGGACGACAAGAAGAAGAGGAGGAAGAAGAAGTAAGAATATTAATAAGAATAATGTGAACGAAAACAAGGCAATGACAAGGCAAGGTTCGTCATTGCAACAAAGAAATACACGACGACAGAAAAGAGGATAGATTTAAGCCCGGCCCCCCCCCCCCCACTCAGTGTTATTTAGGGTACGCATATGCGTGTTCCAACCGACCCCCCCCCCCCCCCCCTTTCAGCAAAAGTCCGGTGTGTAAAGTCAATACGGCTCGACCTTTTTCTTTTGTATACGAGCCTTTTTCAGCACCCCCCCCCCCCTTTTCAGCAAAAGTCCGGTGTGTAAAGTCAATACGGGTCGACCTTTTTCTTTTGTTACGAAAAGGACATTTTGGCAACACGCATGCGGTCATTTCGGAACCTGAGTGGGGGGGGGGGGGGGGCCGGGGATTTAAGCTAGCTGGCTGCATGGCTCTCCAATCAATTAGGGCTTCTACAATCTTAATCAGGGGCGGCGATTTCTTTTCATGACCAGTGGGGGGGACGGACGAAATGCGAGGGACGAGGGAACATAGTGAGCAAGAGGGGCCAGTGGCGTAATGAGCAGAAACGTTGGGGTGTGTGTGTGGGTGTGAGGGGGGGGGGCTCAAGTATTTACGATCAGGTAGAGCAAAGCGAGCGAAGCAAAAAGCTTAAATTGGCGTGGGGTCCAGGGGCAAAGCCCCGGCGGGAGTCAAGGGCGGAGCTTCATGAAGCTCAGGAGTTCTTTAGGCATTTAATTACGGTCAGATGAGCATTTTGATAAGGTTTATTTGTGATACTGGCAGGTCACTAATTTGGAGTGAGGCCTAGGGGGCGGCGCCCCCAGAATATCAGGGTTTTAAGGCATCAAATTACGATCAGACGGATGAGCATCTAGAGGCCGCCTTAGGGCCCTCGGAAGGGTCCAGGGGGTAGAGCCCCGGGATTCCAGGGGAATATAATGCCATTTTAGCAACATTTGTAAATTGCTGGTATCAAATTAGAAATAAACCATGTTTGATTTTATTGGGGGGGGGGGGTTACTGGTCACCCCCCCCCATCAGTACGCCAGTGAACGGGGAGGAGGTGACGGAAGTGACTACCCCCATAGAGATATATGATAAGTCTTATTATATAGCTCTATGCTACCCCCTCACAGGTTTGTTGTATTACAAAATTACATTCTTTAGCAAAACTATAGTATAAAAATTACAAGCAATATACTTTTTTCACACTTCAATTTTACTTTGCCGGTATCTAGTGTGCATTCCGAAGGGTTGTAAATATATATTAGGTAAATGTTAGTAAGTAGGCAGGAAGGACCTTTTAAAAGAGCAAGCTGAATATTCATTTTTGTACCACAGATCTTATTCTATAACTCTTAATCTTGTACACATACAATGTACACTGTGTTTACGTGATACCAACAGAATACATAATTATTTCTACAATATTTACTCGTACATTTTGAAGGATATTAGTAAACCTCCATTTTAGGCCACAGTCCATGGGCTAGTAGTAGTACCAAATTTTTCACATATCGGTCCCTTTCTGAATTGCCCACGCCCTCATCCCCCCCCCCCAAAGAAAAAATATTTTCAAATTGTTACATGTATGCACAATATATATTGATGTGTCAACCTAACGAGAGTGGTGTTTTCATAAGGATTATTGACCTCCTTTAAATTTATATATGGAAGACTTTAGAAGACAACTGTTACAGTTCAACTATAGGGCATGCTTTAAAGCATCTTCTAATCTGTCCTGACTAAAATGTAAAACGTTGTTCACATTTTGTATTCTTTGTTGAAAAACTTGCTTGCTGGCAAAAGTGTATGCATGTTTAAATTTTTGTTTACATGTCTAGTCCGGTTAATAATAGCACGTAATGATGTTATTATTCGACACGTTATTCACATTATCCTATCGATAAGCGTAACGATTTGCTTTAGTATCATATAACAAATATAACAAGTGACAAGTATGGTTTTCCTGAAAATTGCATTACTATGTATATTCATCGTTGTGGAAAGTGTTGTATAATATACAACAATGGGCAAATATTATTGTTTCCAGACCGATGATTTAAGTGAGAAGAACTTCATTTAATATTGAAGCTGTTGCCGTTTGTATATACATGAACTTTAAATAATAAGTAGCCTTGAAAGTGTCGCAATATATCATGTGTGATTAAGCTTAAAGTTTAATGGTGTAGATTTGTTTGAGAGTATAATAGCCTTTACTGAGATATATCTCCAATCAAATCGAATTGAGTGATGTTATCGAACAACTTAACAATATCAATCTTCTATTCTCCTAAATAAACCTGGGAAACGTGAAAATTGCATTACAATGTAAATTCATCGTTAGTGAAAATGTAATACAATATGCAACAATGGGCATATAATTGTTTCCAGACCAATGATTTAATGGGAAGAACTTACATTTTATATTGAAACTGTTGCCGTTTGTATATACATGGACTTGAAATAATAAGTAGCTTTGAAAGTGTCGCAATATTTCATGTGTGAGTGAGCTTGAATGTGTAGATTTGTTTGAGAGTATATTGCCTTTACTGCTTGGGGTCCAGGGGAAAAGGCCCAAAGGGGGTCAAGGGGTGGACCCCCTGAAGCTCAGGGGTTTTAGGCGTTTAATTACGGTAAGATAAGCATATTTTGATACCTTATTTGTGACACTGTCAGGTCGCTAATTGACGTGGGGTCAAGGGGCCCCCTAAAGCTCAGGGGTTTTACGCATTAAATTACGGTCAAATGAGCATATAGGGGCCCTCCTTATGGCCCTTAGTGGGGTCCAAGGGCGGAGCCCCTGGAAGCTCGGGGGTTTTAGGCATTTAATTACGGTCAGATAAGCATCCAGGGGCCCGCCTTAGGGTCCATTGTAGGACCCAAGGGGTGGATCCCCCGCAAGCTCAGGGATTTTAGGTATTTAATTACGGTCAGACGAGCATATATTGCGACACTTTTTCAAAAAAGTGAGGGGCGGGGGGGGGGGGGGGGGGGGGGCTCGAGCCCCCTGATCCGCGGGCCTTGACACGTAGGCTTCTAAATAAGCATATTTTTGGCTGACTGTAAATTTGGGAATTTTCCATAAACGAATACGACAGTATAATTTACAAAAAAGTGAGAAATACGTTTGAATCTTCTTTTTTTTGGGGGGGGGGGCAACTGCCCCAAGCCCCCATCAGTACGCCAGTGCGAGGGACGAGGAAGCATTGTGAACGAGAGGGGCGAAGGTGACGGCACTGACTACCCCCTCACAGGTTTTTGAAGTTTTGTTGTATTAAAATATTACTTTCCTTAGCAAAACTATATTATAAAACCAAGCAATATACCACTTTTACTTTCCTGGTAACTAGTGGGCAGTCCGAAGGGTTGTAAATATCAGTTTAGGAGGTAAATTTAAGTATCAGTAGGTAGCTTGGGCATGGATGGGATTTCTATTTCCCACTCTAGACCTCTGTCATATACATGTATATTGATATCGCTATGGGAGTTGAAGTGGCAAATATCAGCCTGGTGGCGGTTATTTTACCTGACTGCTATAAAGAATGTTTTGTTAGTAAGCAACCAGACGGCCGACGGGCTTTAGGTCCTCTGCGAGGGGCCTGGTAATGAGGATTAATGCCTTCCAAAAGGGCACTAGCGCCTTGACTTGGTTTCGAACCCGGGTCACCGGATTACAAGACCACTGCTCTACCGATGTTAAATTATCAGCCTGGCAAATATATACACTTAATATGTTGCATTACTCCTTACTGAAAAGAGCAAGCGGAATATTCATTTTTGTAGCACACTAGCACTGATCTATTTCTATAACTCTTATACCCCATTCACAGTGGCCTCAAACACCGCGACAGCAGCGGGACTGTCCCGCTGCTGTCGCGGTGTTGTCTTCAGTGTGAAGGCTCGGACCCGTTATAAACTATCGCGGGATAACACCGCCTAGCGATAACGCCGACACAAACTATCGCTAGGGACGCCTAGCTACAGCAGCGGGACAGTCCCGCTGCTGTCGCGGTGTTTACTCAGTGTGAAGGCTCTCCGCTATAACACCGCGACAAACACGTGTGATTTGTTTACTTACCTATCACTGACCTCTTTTCTACAGCAATGGGGAACATAAAGTGAAATAGAAATAAAGTAACCAGTGGATTCAAATTGATTTTATTATTATGTAGGTATTAATTATCCAAATAAAAATATTTCACACTTCAAAAAATTAAAATATTCTGACTGGAAGCAATAAAAATGCTAGTTTTTTAAAAAGTAATATGATCGAGGATACAAAAAGCAACTTGACATGTTTACCGCGCAATTTCAAGCAAGTATTTCCGGTCATATCGGGGTCACTCGCGGGTCATGAGCCATGCATACACGTGTTTGTTACGGAGGTAATAAAAATCACCCGCTGCAGCGTGAATGGGTACATGATATTTATCCCGCTGCTGCAGCGGGATAACTTTTCTACTGTGAATGCATTTGTAGCGGTGTTATGGCGGTGTCGCCGCTCCGCTACAACGCCGCTACAAATTTCAAAACCACTGTGAATGGGGTATTAATCTTGTAAATATACAGTGTAAACTGTGCTTACGTGATACCAATGGAATATAGATTTTCTACAATATTTACTTGTATGTTTTTAAGGATATTATGCAAGGGATGCTATAGCGAACGAGCGAGAATATTTTGTTGCATTTTTATTAGTCTAAACGCTGCACTCTTGGGCCCTCCAGAGCTTATAAGTGTGTTGCAGTCTTTAGTCAGTATTTGCTATTCATTTTTGCACTTTTTAGGATTTTCCGGGGAGACGTGTCCCCCGTCCCCCTGGGATCGCCGCCCCTGCCTACAATTAATGTGGCTAATCACAGCCGCTGTTAGCTACACGCCCGAGTATGTACAGCTCCAGCAATCCAAAAATACCGAGAAGAGTAATGTTAGACTCTGTCTCCAGTCATTCGCACAGTATACTTGACTGAACTGGCTTAATTTAACAGTTGTGTAAAAAAAAAAATGCGCGGCCTGGACGTACGTACGTACGTACATTTCCGCGCGCCCAGTCTAAGAATTCAGACTCGTATTCCGAATATACATGTAGACATGTTAAACGATTTAAATTAATGGCTGTGCAGTGAATAATTGCCCGAGGATGATTACAAATATATTGACATTTAAGTTATACTGACATTAAACTTAATTATTGAAAATATATCGCCATTTTGTTTTAATGTAGAGATTTCGTTTGATATAGTTGCAAAATATAAGTTATTTGCAATCGATTGCAACTCAACATTTTTTTTGCAACGCCCCATTATAAAAACATAACACTTCAAACATAAAAACAACTAAATAATACGCCAAACTTTTTGTTTTAAGGTTTTTCTGAAAATAAAGGTTAACAAATCGAGTGGACACTTTTCGCCAATCGTAGACTCATATCGCCGATCTAGGAGACGCATATCGCCGGTGGAATGCGGCGAGACGCGTCTCTAATGCTAAGTTCACACCGACGCCGAATTGATGGCGCATTAAATCGGCGAGCAAAGCGGCGGCAAAGCGTAACAAAGCTTAATTAAAGCGTAAAGACCGTTATAGAGCGTGAGAAAGCTTTGAGCAATTCGGGACAATCGGCAAGAGCGCCAAAAAAATATTATGCTACGTTCACACCGACGCCGAATTGATGGCGAGTTCAATCGGCGAGCAAAGCGGCGGCAAAGCGTAACAAAGCTTAATTAAAGCGTAAAGACCGTAATAGAGCGTGAGAAAGCTTTGAGCGATTCGGGGCATTCGGCAAGAGCGCCAAATTTTTTTAAACTGTTTAAAATTTGAGGCGATCTGTCACGAATTGCGTAAAGCGGGGAGAGCATATTAAAGCTTATCAAAGCGTCACAAAGCTTATCAAAGTTTTGCTCAAAGCGTAGGAAAGCTTAACAGAGTTTATATTTTTGGCGCTCTTGCCGAATGTCCCGAATTGCTCAAAGCTTTCTCACGCTCTATTACGGTCTTTACGCTTTAATTAAGCTTTGTTACGCTTTGCCGCCGCTTTGCTCGCCGATTGAACTCGCCATCAATTCGGCGTCGGTGTGAACGTAGCATATAACATATCGGAGGAGATCGTGAGATTTTTAGAAAAGTGACGCCAAATTGATCGCCGATTTAAAGCGCGACATTCGGCGTCGGTGTGAACTAGGCATAAACTGTTTAAAAATTTGAGGCGATCTGTCACGAATTGCGTAAAGCGGGGAGAGCGTATTAAAGCTTATCAAAGCGTCACAAAGCTTATCAACTTTTGCTCAAAGCGTAGGAAAGCTTAACAGAGTTAATTTTTTTGGCGCTCTTGCCGAATGTCCCGAATTGCTCAAAGCTTTCTCACGCTCTGTTACGGTCTTTACGCTTTAATTAAGCTTTGTTACGCTTTGCCGCCGCTTTGCTCGCCGACTTAATTCGCCATCAATTCGGCGTCGGTGTGAACTTAGCATAACATATCTGAGGAGATCGTGAGATTATGACGCCGAATTGATCGCCGATTTAAAGCGCGACATTCGGCGTCGGTGTGAACTTAGCATTAGACGCATATCGCCTGGCGATATGCGTCTGTACAGACGTGATTTCGCTAAGACACATAACGCCACGACACCGGCGTCCGCTGATTCGGTTCGTAGGTGCAGACAGAGATC